>LOJH01000200.1:54503-65733 GCA_001685095.1 Ellobius talpinus | reverse complement strand
TCTCTCTCTCTCTCTCTCTCTCTCTCTCTCTCTCTCTCTCTCTCTCCTTTTTGAAGCATACAAATAATTTGCACTATATTATCCTGCCAAATTAAAAAAATATACTGTGGCAGCCTGTCTTTTTTTTTCTACTACCAAAAAAGGTACATCGATACCTTTTAAGAGAACAAGCAACAGTTAAAAATACAAGCTTCAATATAAATACTATAGTGCCTAACACTAGATGAACATTTAATTCAAATACCATTCTAGAAATACAGAAAAAAGACCATAAATGTGTTTTAGCATAGGAATCAACATGAGTGTGCATTTTCCTATATTTAAGTACTATAGAATCTTAAACCTTTCCCCATGTATGTTTTTATACAACCTGAAGAGCGGTGTGTGATCCAAGGCAGAGAATTTCCACTACCGTTTTTAAATGGATAACAGGTCTTGCAACACCACCAAGACAAAGGAACCCTATAATGCTGTCCCCCCTAAGTATAATGAAGTGTCTTTTTAAAAACTTTTTCTTAACATTTATACTTAAAAAAGTTTTGTACAAAAAAATCTTTGCACTGTAGAAGCGAAAGCATCATTCATTTCTATGTTAAGTGTGTTCTTTGTCCATCCACAGCGCTTGCAATGTTGTGTCCAAGTAAGTAAGCTCATTAGTCAAGTAAATGGCTGGCAAAGTTTTTTGTTTGTTTTTTTTTTGATTTTTGCTTTTTGTTTTTTTGTTTTTTTAGTTTTTAAAAATTTTTAAAATGCTCATCAATGAGATTGTGTTCAATTTTTTTCAGCATTCTTGCAACTTTTCCCTTAATAAAGACCTGTAAACTGGGAAAACTGTACAGTGCACTTAATTGTCCTATCTGAGCAGGTTTATTTTATACTCAACCTCTGTATCTCTGATTAGAGAAAAAGATACAGGCATCATAGGCAGAGTCAAGTGCTATTGGAACACCAACTGGGGCAGATGCTAGCTTAATTTAAAAAAAAGAAAAGGAAAAAAAGGAAAGAAATAGGAAAAAAAGAAAAAGGATTAAAATAAAATGAAAGCAATGAATCGTCTTCCGTGTTAACACAAATAGCACACAGTATATGGAAAAGAACGCAGGACAACTTTTAGGGAGCACAGACATAGATGCTGCTGCTCTTAAAACTTTCTATTCCTTTTGAAGAATGTCACATTTAATGTACGTCTTAACAATTCATAGTTAATCATCATTGTATCACTATTAGCTTATATACCTGTTCTAGTTTAACATGGCAAGCAGTGCCACACTGTGCTAAGAAATCACGTGTTGTGTGTTTCCCTCTGTCACACTGTGACACCCTCTTCTTTTGAATACAGTCTAAAAGATCTTAAGTTTATCGTTCGATTGTCCACTTGACAACCATGTGGGTCTGGATCTATTTCTTTTGGTGCCAGAATGTCATTAAATGCATTACTTTAGACAACTCCTTACTAATGTTATTTCACTACCTTCCAGGGCCTTTGCACACTTCACATTCAATTTCATCATCATTTAGAAAGAATAAAATAAAACTTTAGGCAAAACAGCCCATTTCTTTTAAGCTCTCACCAGGAGCAAAGTAGCTTTTATACTGGTATAATCAGTTCTGTTCACAAAGTTAAAGTCGAGGGAAAAAATGATGATTAACTGGGACATAATGGGTCACATTTTAGGTAGCCATTGTTGTAAAGAATACAACAGAGAACTACAAGCTAGGTCCTAAACTTCATTGCCTCACCCAAAGCTGAATTAAGCTACAAGTTTATAACAAGCAGAAAGAACCATCAACATGGTTCTAATAGATCCAAGGCACTCATATTTTAAAACCAAATGATAGAATAAAACTTGTTGTTTTTCTGTTAATTTGTCAATTCAAGGCCTTTTTTCCCCTCTCCAACTAATACATGTAACCCTTTAGAGACAGACATTTAGCACATCCTTTTTTTCCCTAGTGCTCTCTGTTCTGTCTGTAGAGGGTTTGTGAACCCAAACACTGTTTTCCCTCCGTTATAAAATAAAGCTGTACATGATATGTATTACAGAATTATGCAGCATGGTTTGTTTCTTTTTCCCCCTCTCTCTCACTCTCTCAGAACGGAACTGGAAACAGCAACATGTTTGCTCATAAGGAATTAGGGACAACATAAAATAGCCATAACATACCATACATGCTGTCTAAGTTTTAAAAAAAATACACAACATGTAAATTATTGCACAAGAGGAAGGCTCAAAGTTTGCGTAAAATGCAATAGTATTGCCCCAAACAGATCATGCATTCAAACGGTGAGAACATAAAGAAATTTAAAACAACAAAAGAAGAAAGAAAAAGAAAAAAGAAAAGAAAAAACAAAACAAAAACAGGTGTGCTGGTGACAAGCACTCTCATTGATATTCTTAGCTTCCATTATTTCTGTTGTTTGTTTGTCTCTTTGTTTAATCACATGGGACTAGAAAAAAATCCTACAGGGAGTAGGGCTGGAGGACAATGGGAAGAGGTGAAAAGGGGGGCATCAGGTGGGAGTGAGGGAGGGGTATTAATATACCTCTATTCAGTTTTTATATCATTATTCAACACTCGATCACTGTGCCATTTTTTCATGTGTTTCTCCAGGGTACTGTACACGCTAAAAGGCATCTTACAAATTTCACATTTGTAAACGTCCTTCCCCACCTGGCCATGCGTTTTCATGTGCCTGGTGAGCTTGCTACTCTGGGCACAGGCATAGTTGCACAGCTCGCATTTATAAGGCCTTTCGCCCGTGTGGCTTCTCCTGTGGACAGTGAGATTGCTACAGTTCTTGAAGACTTTCCCACAGTACTCACAAGTGTCGCTGCGTCTGCCCTCTTTTGAGCTGGGCCTGCCCGGGCCCGGACCACTAATATGGGGCGTGCTCCCTCCACTTCCCGTGCCGCTGCGCCCCGAGATCCCTCCGTCCAGCTCCCCGGGCGGTGTGGAGAAGCGCAAGCTCCCGTTCTCCGAGGAGTGCTCTGACGAGGAGGCGAAAGGCGATTGTCTGGCGTCTCCGAAGCTAAGGAAGGGATCTTTGAGCTGCCTGGAGGCCGCATAGCCAGCGAGCCACTGCGAGTACACGTTCTCAGTGTTGGGCATCGCGGCTGGGGGCAGGTCAAACTCCTTCTCCAGCTTGATGCGCTTGGAGAAGGGGCTCAGCGAGCTGGGGCTACCCAGCAGCAGCTTTTTGGACAGACCCCCCGAAGCTGATTCGCCGGGGGAGCAGCCGCGGCCGTTAACAGTGCCATCGTCTATGCGGTCCGACTCGCCGGCCACCGAGTCTTCATCGCAAGTGTCCCTGTGGCCCTCGGTCTCGGCCAGGTGGCCACGCTTATGCTTCTCGCCCAGGACCTGGTGGAAGGCCTCGCTGAAGTGCTGCATGGAGCTGAGCACCATGCCCTGCATGACGTCGGGCAGGGCGCGACCCTCGTCGCCCACGCCCACCACCGCACCCCGAGAGCTGTTCTCATGGTGGCGCGCAGCCTCCAGGCTCAGCCCGAAGCCGTAGTCCACCCTCTCGCTCTCCGTCAGCTCCTCCTCCTCCTCTTCCTCCTCTTCCTCTTCTTCCTCATCGTCCTCCTCTTCCTCCTCATCCCCGTTCTCTGGGATCAGGTTGGGGTCGTTCTCACTCTTGAACTTGGCCACCACTGACTTGAGCGCACTGCTGGCGCTGCCCACCAGGTCGCTGGTGCCAGGTTCCGGGGAGCTGGCGGTGGAAAGGCCGTCGTCGGACTTGACCGTCATGGGGGACGACTTGTGCATGTGTGTCTTCATGTGGCGTTTGAGCTTGCTGGCCTGTGTGCACGCGTGGTCGCACAGGTTGCACTTGTAGGGCTTCTCACCAGTGTGGCTGCGCCGGTGCACCACCAGGTTGCTCTGAAATTTGAACGTCTTGCCGCAGAACTCGCATGACTTGGACTTGACCGGGGGCTGGGAGGGAGGAGGGGCGGATTGCAGAGGAGGGAGGGGGGGCGTCGCCAGGAAGGGTGGCTTGCTACCTGGCTGGAATGGTTGCAGTAACCTTTGCATAGGGCTGGGCCGGCCTGGGGACAGCGGCGGGCTAGACGTGTTCCCTGCCAGCTCTCTAAGTCTCCTAGAGAAATCCATGGCGGGAGGCTCCATAGCCATTGGATTCAACCGCAGCACCCTGTCAAAGGCACTCGGGTGATGGGTGGCCAGGGCCATCTCTTCCGCCCCCAGGCGCTCTATGCGGTGGGGGTCCAAGTGATGTCTCGGTGGTGGGCTAAACAGGGGGGGAGTGGGTGGAAAGCGCCCTTCTGCCAGGCCGGAAGCCTCTCTCGATACTGATCCTGGTATTCTTAGCAGGTTAAAGGGGTTATTGTCTGCAATATGAATCCCATGGAGAGGTGGCTGGGAAGGACATTCTGCACCTAGTCCCGAAGGGATACCAACCCGCGGGGTCAGGGGACTTCCATGTTCGCTTTCTAAGTAGATCCTTAATCCATGAGTGTTCTGTGCGTGTTGCAAGAGAAACCATGCACTGGTGAATGGCTGTTTGCAAGTTGTACATGTGTAGCTGCTGGGCTCATCTTTACCTGCAAAATAATACAACACCAACATCAATGTTGAATCACTGAGGCAGGCATCAGCAATTGCTTATTCATTCACGTCCCATCATTCAGCCTCTCCTGGCCCCACCCCCTCAAGCCCCGCCTTTACCCACCCACTCCTTCATGAGTCCTCCACATCTGGTGCCCAACAAATCTTTGTCAAATTGATCTTCACAACATTTAACTCTGTTCTAAGAATTCCGTATACAAGCCCTATTGCATAAAGCCCCACCCATTTCAGGATCTGATACAGGAGCACTACATCCCAGGGTCCCCAGCAAATGTTTTCTCAACATCCCCACCCCACTTGCTGTGTTGTGGGCAAGTCATTTCACGCCTGTGCTGCTGTCTCATTGGTTGAATAGGGCAGTGGGACAAGGACAAGGCCAGAGCCCACTAGACTTCACTCAGGGAACTTTTGCTCCCTAACTCCTCTGGTCCTACTCCTGCCGGCTATAGGTGAACTTAACTTTCTCCCTAGGCAATTGTTGCATAGAGGTAACAAAAAGGCAAGGTCAAATGAATACAGTTCTCTGGTCCTACACTGCTTAGGAGGAAACACATAAATTCTTGGTATTGTTAAAATGTCAAGCGACCCCAAAAAGGCTTTGGAAGAAGAGAGAGTAGCAACCTTCTCTTATCCCAGCCGGTGTGTAAGTTCCACACCATCCTATAAGGACACCCATGTTTAACCTCAAGGGAATGTTGTGATTAAAATCTCAAAAGAAAAATTTAATTCTGAATTAAATGAAAAGCTGTATTGAATCCTTAGGAGGTTGCCGCGGCACAACAAAAGAGGGCGCAGAGAAGTTAGGAGTGGCTGGTGCCAACTTGGGCAGCCCCAGCATACTGGTGGTAGGAACACTGAAGGCAGCCAGCACGGTGACAGGCAGCAGGCTGAGCAATGCCACCCTAGCCTCCTCCTCATTATTTTGAGAGGCTAACAACGTGAACCAAATTATACAACATCCTGCGCCCTCGGCTGAGACTCGGCTCGGGTTGAGAAAGAAACAGAAAGATACAGTTCAGCTAGTCAACTCTTTGGCCAGAAGCCAAGCTGTCTGGAGAGGGGCCTTCTCAAGTCACATTATTTCTCTCTTACTGAAAAGAACCCCAGAGTGGTAAATGCCACTTTGGCAAAGAGGGGACCAGCTTTACTTCACAAAAATCATTCATTTTTTTTCCTGATAGTTCAACTTAAAGATATATTCCCGTATATGCTTATATGTGTGCACACATAAATGGAGTATATGGAGTATATGAATGGAGCCAATCAAGAGTTAACCAGGCGATTGAAACCTTAAAAAAAATCCAGAAGAGACAGTGGCCTAGGGACAGGGGTGAGAATAGCTGATGGCCCAGGGATTAAAAAATAAAAATAAAAAAGACTGTGCTTAAAATATAACTGAGAAATACACTTTCTCCCTAAATGAGAAGGGGCCCTTAAACCCATGGCTAGAATTTGTAAGTAACTTTTTCAATGTGACAAGACTCACCAGGGAGCTAAGGAGTGGGCATGAGGAAATTCATCAATTA
Organism: Ellobius talpinus; assembly: GCA_001685095.1. Lineage (NCBI taxonomy): Eukaryota > Metazoa > Chordata > Mammalia > Rodentia > Cricetidae > Ellobius > Ellobius talpinus. The sequence goes on along the minus strand of LOJH01000200.1, from coordinate 59,614 downwards.
TATGATTCCTCCATTTAGCAAGTCAGAAAGAAAAGCTGCCAAGGTCTTCTGAGGAGCCCCAAACACTCATATTCCAAAACAAGCCAGCCTCGCTCAAGCACTTGTCTAAATAATGGACTCCTGCCCTGCCCTTGCAATTTACTTTACAATGCATTTATAATCTCACTCAATATAGCCCACTCCTGGGGAAATCTCTTTAACAAGATTAGATGGGAAGATACCAAAATTAGGTTTCAAACATTTGTCTAATGTAGAAGGAGGAAGAAAGGCAAAGAGATTTTGAAAGAAAATGCTGACATTAGAATCACATTATCTGCCTATTTTTGTTTGCCTCTTTTCTTCAAAGGGAAATAAAAAGCTTCATTGAGAGTATTTTCATAATTTTTTATTGTTATTGAACAATGACTTGGGTCCTAAATAGGCAGGGCAAAAAAAAATCTGGTTCCAACCACTGTGACCCTCCATGGCTTTCTCCTTTGCCTCCCTAGGACTCTGGGTCATTATCATATATTTAGCCTGGCAATCAGAATTGGGTAACTAAGGAGCTTTGTCGGCTGACACTTTCTTCACTCCAAATGCCTTAAAATCATATTTGACCCCCATAATCTCTTAAAGCAGTGGGATGGACCCATAATTAGCAAGGACGGTTTCAAATGTGCTGTGATGGCCCTGATCAAAGCCAAATTCTGTACATGCTAAGCCACACCCAGCATCTCATCCATGAGTTTCCAAGAGGCTTAAGGAAGGTCCGTTTTATTTTGCTTCCTAAAAAAAAATGTTTTTCCGAGGCAGCTATGCGATTATGTTACAGAACGTTAATGCTATGGTGCGGGCCTTCCCCTTTCATACATCAGGTTAGAGAAATGGCTTTGATCTTATAACGAGCACACAACATACAGTTTTTCACTATTGCATTCTATATTCCCATCAACTAGATATTCTAGATCATGAGGGGCAGCTAGTGTAATCATAATGTCAATGAGAAGGGTGTTACGATCGAGACTAAAGATTACATAGAAAGAGCCGCTCTGAAACTGGTAATTATTACCAGTCCACTAATAGCAGACGATGCTTTACAGTTTCACCATATAATCTGTGTTTCGCTCGGATCATGCTGGCACACCACATTATATTACAGTGCTCACAGATTCTAAATTCCTAAACTGCAGTCATCAATAAATGTGTTACTTGCCGTAATTTGTGAAATTACTTTGTTCATAACATCTTTGATGGTTTAGAAAGACCAGAATTGATTTCCTGCACGGCAAAATTAGGGCTACATTGATTTATTGATGTGTAAAATATAATAATATTCTTCATTTACTCTGATGAAAATCAACTTCTCACTCTGAGAGCCTCATTGGGCATTTACCAGGATTGTTTTGATTTAAAGCAATAAACTGAGCCCTGCCCCTTGCCGTTACAAGAACCCAAGGCACTGGAAGGGTTAAACCCAGCTGTTATCCTATCTACTTACTGACTTTTATTTTATTTCATTATGAGAACGGTCTCTGTTTCTAAATGTATCACTGAAGTGAAAAGTCATGTGACTGCGGCCTCACAATTGGAAACAGCAAGGGGGTCTGTGATAGGACCTTGAATGTCATTTCCCAGCTTGTGACTTGGCGCCCAGCAAATGAAATTTCCTTGGGCCTTGGGATTCCTTCATGTAAAATGAGCATTAAAAACAGGACCTTTAAAGAATGGTTGGGTCTAAAATAGCAGATGCATACACAGCTAGGTGTAATCTATCGGGATTAGCATGCAGGTTCATTACCGCCGGGTGTGATTAATTGTGTGTGTGTGTGTGTGTGTGTGTGTGTGTGTGTAAAACTAACCACATTACACTCCCAGTACAGCTTGGAAAGGAAGGTCCATGGCAACTTCTACCCAGACTTTGACAACAGAGGCAAATGGGGAATTCTAAGCCGCTGTTAACGATTCCCAGCCAAGGAGGCCACGGGTCTCTGAAAGGCAAGGATGGTCCATGCAGTTGAAGCAGATGAACACTAGCTTGTCCTAGAGCTTGCGGGAGCCCACAGCCCATTGGCACATATCGTCGTCTGATTGCTCCTCTGTTATTAATGTGCACTGGGAGTGGCAGGATGAAGGAAGGAAAGACTTCCGTATTCGGATTTGACCTCTCCACTCCACCCTCCACTGCCCCACTCAGTCTCCCTTCCCAGGTAACTGTGTTCCCACAGCCAAGTGCAAACCCCACACACCCCTGATGGCGGGCAAAGACTCGAATCTGTGAAGTCACCCCCTAAACTCTCTGCAGTGACCTAACCCGGACTGGGGCCCAGCTTGGGGGGGGGGGAAGAAGGGTGCTTTTACCCCCACCCCCAGCCCTCGGGACTCAAGGGCTTGTGAAATCCTGCAACAGTTCCCTGTTACCTGGGATTATCTAGGAGTGAGTAAGAAAATAAACAAGTGGCTTTGAATCTGCTGTGGAGGTGCACGGCCTGCCCTAAGGCATCGTTCACAAGATGGGTAAGGCTGGTGGCCCTCTCAGGAAAGGAAGCCTCACTGATAGCCTGGGCTTTTGCATCTTATATTTTGTTATGCTCTTTCCTGTCCTTTTTTCTTCCCACAGCCACAGTGTTTTTGTTGTTGTTGTTGTCTTGAAAATAAACATTAGATGATATATTTCCCTTATCTTGAACCTGCTTTTTGTGTGTGTGTGTTTGGGGTAGAATCAATTCTCCCTTCAAATATTTTGGCCATGTGTGATTCATAACCACATACTTCTAACCAGAGAAGAAAACTGAACTGCTTACTAAAACATCTTTCAGGATGACATATGAATATATTCATATATTATAAATGAATAAATCTGACTTTCGTAAAGAGGTCCCCACTACAGAAGTTATGGTGGTGGAAGCATGAGTGTGGGAAGCGGCAGTGGCTCGCTACATTTTACCTACATTTCTGGGCATATTTTCTCTAAAATAAGGATAAAAACAGAAGTATATTGTTGTGTATCTGTATGCATATATATAAATATACCATGTTCAGATACACATGTGAATGCATAAGTAACATGCATTAGACTATCTCGGGAGTATCTGTAAGCTGCCTGTGGTACTGGCCCCTGCTAATGATGCATGCCAAACAATTCAAAGCCTCTACAAGGCCATAGGAGTGAATGTCCAGCAATAAGATGGCTGTGAACACAGGAATGTACCAGCTACCAGCTACGGAGCCAGGCAAGACCCGGGGGAGGAGCCCCCAGGAGCTGCTGTCGGCTCAGGGTCTCCCGCGAGGAAAGCAATGTGAGGGGAGGGAAGGCCACTCTCAGTACTATGAACAGGCAGGAGAGCTGGTGCCAAGTGAGTAAAGAAATAGCACATATGGGGTACCTGTCTATGTTGGGAGAAACTCCCTCCAGTACTGAAAAGTAAGGACCATTTTCAGGAACTCTCATCTCTACACACATGTATATTTGTAGAAGAGATAACGTTCAACTTACAAATACCCTGCGGGGCATATTCTGCACTCATCCCAGGCGTGGGGATTAGAGCTCCGTGTGCAGATCGAGGGGAGGACAGGCCCCTCCAGTGCAGAAGTTTATCTGTGAAAGAAACCCAGAATCAGGCACTGCAGCCATAAACAATGTGCATCGTAAACCACGGGATATCACATTTCACTTCCATTAAAATAGATTAACATCATTACAACAGCCTTGCAGACAGTTACCAGGCCCTGGGCCCCGCAACAAACAACAGCAGAGAGCTGTCTGACCCCCACAGGTTTTGTTTTGTTTTTCATTTTGGTCCCTTTTTTTGGACAACAAGAAAGAGGTTGGTTTGAAGTCTAAAGCAGGGGCTAGTTCTTAGCTCCTGTTGCTTATTTGTTGTTGTTATTTGATTATTACAAGGGATAGAGAGATCACAAGGAGAAATTGGCAGCAACAGGGTGGGCCAGAAAAAGTGGGGTTTATCTGCAAGGCTGTTTTACACGAATTCAATGACTATAGACAAACCCGTGCCAACAGTAGGCTAACAGAGCGGGTTTGTGAACCACTCTTTCAGGGAATAACACTGTTTAGCTCCCTCGACCTGCAGGTATTTCAGTGCTCCATGGGCCACACTCTAGAATCCTGTCAATGGGTGCCCCAGGAAGGCATGCTTTCTCACAGTACAAAGCAATGGAGAATGAAGGTTAGACCCTTAGCATTTAAGTAACTTTGGCCAAGTCCCCCCCCACATCCCTTAGGGGCAAAAGGATAATGCTACTAAGTGACAAGACAAACAAACAAACAAACAACAAAAATCCCAAGGGCAGCACCCAGAAACTAAGGCCTGCGTTCCCCATTCTAGCGCACACTGGCCGACAGGAAGTGATTGCTCACCACTACATGGAAATCAAGAGCCACAGAAGCACTTTTAGCTGTGGGTGTTTGTAGGAAAGGAAACGGGCTTTGTGCAACCTTGGGACGCTCGAGATTCTGCCCTCAATGCCCAGCTTTTCCGAACACACCCCAGCTAACTACCCTTCTGATGACGTAGAGGTGGTGTGGGAGACAGATGAAGCTCATGTGTTCATGAAGTTCAGGAAAACTGAGCTGGGTGGTGAGCGAATAGGGCATGGTTAATAGTGCCAGCACCTAAAAGCACTGCCACTATATTCCGGGACAGTGGGCCATACACAGTGGGTCACAACATCACATGGGGGTCACATAACTAAATTAATTCAGAACTCAAATGAGTTTCTGGCCAGGGTTGCCCACATGTGGCCTGTCATGGCAGCAACGTGCACAGCACACTGTTCCGGCCACTCAGGCCAAGCAACAGCCAGCCTGAAACACCTGGCTCAACTCTGGCTCATGGAGCATTATGAGCTGCTGTATTTTTATTACACAGAGTTGACCATCTCTTACAAAGAGACCTAATACTTTCCGACTGCTATTCTTAAGCATGCAAGCATCAAATTAATCTATCTTTGGATTGAATTGTGATAGATAGTATGTCTTATTCATTCATTCATTCATTTTTTATTTGGTTTTTCAACGCAGGATTTCTCAGTAGCTATGTATGGAGCGAGTCCTAGAATATACTCTGTAGACCAGGCTGGCCTCAAACTCACTGAGATCCGCCTGCCTCTGCCTC
>LOJH01000200.1:28847-47555 GCA_001685095.1 Ellobius talpinus | reverse complement strand
AGAGAGAGAGAGAGAGAGAGAGAGAGAGAAGGAGGATTTCCTTCGGGCGATGCACTGAGTCTCGTCATGACAGCCTAGATTCTTTTCTTGCTGGAGCAAAGCCAGGGACCTTGGTACTTCAGCCCTAACTCTGAAGCTCACCATCCATTTCTCACTTTGAATAAATCCCATCCATTTCTCACTTTGAATAAATCCCATCCTCCTTCTGGCACTAAGTCTTCTCAACTTTAAAAAGAGAAAGCTGTATCAACTGACTGAGTGGCTCCTCTCTCCTGCTTCCCACGCCTGTTCAAGACTTCTTGTAACCAAGCTGGCAGCTGGCTGAAGGGACCTACAGGACCAATGTGGGCTTGGATAACAAGCTAATTCTTTTTTTTTATTTTTTTTTTTAGACAGAGAAAGTGATTCTGGATTTCAACCTCCCAGGGCACAGACTTGAACAGTTCACCCTCTGCACGGCAGAGAGGAAACCCAAGTGTGTCCTGGACCAATGAGATGGAAGGTCAGAAATCCAGGAAGAAGCTTCCCACACACCCCCAGGCTAAATGTCAAGGGAAAAGGTCCCTGCAGTCCATGCCAGAAGGCCAGTGGCAAAGCCAGAGTCAGCACCACTGCTCAGTAAAGCACACCACAGGACTTGAAACTTGAGTCTCTCCCCAGCCACCTTCAACAGGGGTGGCAAGGCCCAGGTGCCCTGTAGTTCTTGTTCCCAGTCATCATGGAGTGTTTCTGGAAAACTGGTGTAAAACAAAGTTCTGTAAACTGAGTCACACTGGCTAACTGGTACAACTTGAGAAGTTTTCTCAGTCATGCTGACTAACTGACACAACTTCACGAGTTTCCTCAGTCACTCTGGCTAACTGATACAACTTCACTAGTTTCCTCAGTCACACTGGCTGACTGATACAACTTGAGAAGTTTCCTCAGTCATGCTGACTAACTGATACAACTTCAGAAGTTTCCTCAGTCATGCTGGCTAACTGATACAACTTCAGAAGCTTCCTCACTCTCCCGAGTTCACCAAAACTTGGCAGGTCTTCCAACATTCTACCTTCTAAGTATGCAATGCACTCCTCAACATCTTCCCCATCAAGTAGTTAATGATCTGTAAACAAACACTTTGAATCCAGTGGGAGAGCTTACTATTAAAGGAACCCTGCTGTGAGGCCTTTGGAGAAGTTAACAATCTTTCTAGAACGTGAAAAATTACTCATCCTTTATCAGTTTCTATTCATGAAATGTTGGCTGTGTGTTGAACCTTCTGAAAGTTGGGCAAAATCATGGTCAGTGACCCCATGAGTAGAAGGGGCGAAGAATCTAAGAAGCAGCCCTAAGCATGGCTCTTGCGGCCACTTGGTCTAGCTTCATACAAACATGTTCTAGATACCCCACCCCACCCCCAAATGATTAAAAGATTAGGAAACTGCCATCCTTTGAATATACCCCCCCCAGTTAGATGGCAAGGGAAGGAGGAACAGCCATTTCAGCTGAGGTGAGGACAAACTACATGGGCTGTGGGATGGGTCCAGGGTAATTGCTATTTGTTTAGCAAACGTTTAATTCTGATAACACCTGCCAGGGCCAAGACGGGTTTGTCTATCAATGCCAGCAGAAGACACAACTCCCCAGTTACTCTGAAGAGGCCACCCCTCGCCTTTTTATCTGTATCAATTCACAGCAAACCTCTGTGTCATCATTTAATCGGCCTTGGGAAAATGCCAGAATAAGCTAATAGAACAAACTTGCAAGAGGACCCTTGCTTTCCCAAGGATGACAGAGAGAGAAACACTTGGATCATATGTGTGAGGGGGCCCAGGCAACACAACAATCGAGTTAGCAGTGGAGTCTATTGTCCAGGACCGATCTGAACCAACCCTTTAAAGGATGGGGGGTGGTCTAAAGAAATGGAACCCCCACACACACACAATCAGGAAGGTACCTCGCACTGGAAACAGGGTCAAAATATCAAGTCTTTGAAGCTTTTCAGAAAGTGTATGTCCTGCCCTCTGTGAGATTTATATTCTCTACCCCCCTCCAAGGGCTCAGAAGTGACCTGATGTGAGGAGTGCAGTCACGCCTGGCCCTCAGAGCCCTGCTCACCTTCTGGGAGGCAATGGCTCCTCCCTATTCACCTCAGGACCCCTCAAGGTAGGCCACAGCAAAATGCCCTGCATTGTCATAGACCCTGTAGACAATTGCTTGGTTTTCTGGGACGACGATTCTGTGGTCTGTGCACTTCAGGGAAAGCAGGAGAAGGCCCAGTCTGAGTTGAATACTCTGTGACATTCTTGGCCAAGAAATTCCAAGAATCAGAACTGGCCATTGTCCAGAATTAAAACCTATTATGCCCGTGGTTAGCAGAGGACTGCTCAGAAATTACCAGAGCTAATTTAAGGAGTCAAAGCTCCAAAGGCAAAGAAAAGAAAATGGTCTAGCAGGTCAGGTTCTGACATTTCCTCAAGATCAGAACTAGGCCGCCCTCTCGCCTGAGGTGAGGCTCAATCTAGGAGGTTCTTCTGTAAGGCGGGGCGGGGCCTCCTTCCATGACAGCTTGTCTTTTCATAACCGGCTTCGCCCTGGACAGGACACTCTGTCTTCTCCGTCCCTCAGCACTTTAGCACAGCCAAGGCACAGGGCAGCCCAACTTCTCTGACAGAACAATAGGTCTGTCTTCTTGGTTATTTCCCTGGATTTGTATCCAATTCAAATCCTTCATTTCTACAACTGACCAATCTAAAAAGAGTACCCTAAGCAAAATGGAGGTGCACACTGGTACAAGCCAGTCACCTCAGAGGTGGGGTGCTGCCGGCTCTTCTGTGGTTTACTGGTTGTTGATTCAGGGAGAGGGGTATCCTACAACCCAACACCTCACACCAAGATTCATCAACTCCCTTTCCACTCCCTAGAAACATCTACGTGGGTACTCAGAGTGTGGAAACCTGACATCCCAGGTAAAGAGGCTGTTCGCCACAGGCACTGAGAGGGCCTGGGGGATAGATCCCAGAAGGTTATTTTCATTTTAAATCTGTGAGGCCTCTTGGGGAGTGGGTCTAGGAAGTTCTCCAGAAACCTTCTGGTTCCACACCATTCCAACCTTGAAGGTGACCCCAGTGTCAAGATCCTTCAGCTTTACACGGAGTGTCAAAGACTCCTCTCTCCCTTAACAAACCCCTCAGGCTGAAATCCTTTTTCCTCAGAGCCTCAACATTCAACTGCCAAGTAGAAAGCCCCCTCTGTCACCGGCCCACAGATCTCTGCCGCCATGGTACTCAAGCCTTGTCAGGTGGTGTGGTGTATGGACAGCGGGCTGACGCTCTTTCAAAGAGACCGACCAGGCAAGAAACGTCCTGTACTCCAGCCCCGGCTCTAATGCAATAAAACATCTTTTATCAATGTAATTCAAGCCAAAGAGTCAAGGGTCTGTCACCATTTTAAAAAGGCTTATTACATGGCCACAAAAATTTGCCTCAGGCTGAAACCTGGCATGTAAGGTACCAGCGTGGGACAGGCTCTTTTGATTTGATTTTATTTTCTTACAAAATCTGAAAATGAAACGCTTCTGTCCCTCCCTTCCACCAACCGTTTTTTTTTTTTTTTTTGATTTATGGAGAGGAGGAAAGAATCTGAAGTTGACAGGTTGGGACAACTCCACTCAGCTTTTCCCACTCAAAAGCTGCTTTGGTTAAGTTACATTCTGCATTTATGGCCTGCGGCTCTTGGCTGACTTTAACCGCTCCTCCAGTGTGGAGTGAACTGGACTTCCCCGGAAGAGGCCCCACTGAGGTGACGGGCCTTCTCCATTCCCAGAGGAGGAGTGTCACAAAGGTCAGGGGGCTGAAGGTGCGAGGCCCTCGGGTTAGACAGTGCTGGGGCCACAAAGCATTTGCCTTTCCTCTGAGGTCGCCTCTTAGTTACAAGTGTCTCCTTGTCCTCAGCACGAGCTGACCACTGGGCCCCACTGATGTTTCATCCTTCGAAGACTAGGTCTGAAGGCCAGCCACCATATTGCCTGGGCAAAGAGGAGCTCTTCATGATGTGCTCAGGAGTCCAGCACAGAGAGAGCTCTTCCTCCTGTTGGAGAGCAACTGTGGGATCCAACCCAGAGCTGTCAGTGGCCACGGAAAGCCTTCCCTTCCCCAAGGCTCCCTAGTAAATTATTCACTAGCAAAGGAGCCACCAGGTCAGCCTTGAACCGGGAGGTGATTACAGCCCCTCAAGGTGCCTGCTGGCCCATCGGCAGGCTGTACTATTTTGGTGATCTGTAATTGTACATTTACTCAATGGTTGTTACGGACAATCAGGTTAATAATTCACTTTGTAAATGCTGTGTAATTACACACTTAGAAGAGCTGCAATGGTTGTCAAATTTCCTTAGTCTTTAATAAATCCATTCCAGTTGCTGGTCTGGGATCCTTTCCTCTCCCCTTTGTACCTTCCTCTCTCTTCCTCCAACTTTCCTCTTTATTTTCACCTTCGCCTGCACTCCAATCATGGCAGTCCATCTAGCCAAAACTGGTACTGAAAACACAAAGTTGTTCTCCACAAAAAGGGCTTGAAATCGGGCTAGCAAGCTGGTGGTGGACGGTGCACTCAGCTGGCTGTGCCCTGCCCAGGCCTTGGTAGAATAGAACACCTGCAGCCACCCACATCTTGTTACCCAGATTGCCCCACACCACAAACCAGGGAAGTAAGTAAGGGAGGCCTCTGGTGCCCCAGGATGGTTGGGACTTCCCAGTCAAATGACTGGCAGGAGCCACCGAGGAGGAAGCCATGTCTGTGGCCAGGCACAGGGAGACCCTCTCTCCCCGCGTCATGTCCAGCCATACAGTTCTGCTTGGGACAGGCTGAAAAGAGTGAGTGGAGAAGCAAGTTACATAAAATTAACAACGGGTCAAGGAGTCTAGAAACAGTAAAGCCCTTCAAGGGTCTCTCACCTGCATCTCCGGGGAGCTAACCAGGGCCCTCCACTCTTCCCCCCAGCACCTTCCACATCCCACATCCCACCCAGCTCAAGCACAGGAGCATGCTGTCAAGGCTACACCAGAAAGACAGCAGGTCTGGGACCTGGGTCACCCTGAGCTAGACCTGAGGCCACCCAGGTTACAAGCTGGTTTCAGGCATTTCTCTGAGCATAGCTGGAGACAGAGGGGAGAGGACAAGAGTACGAGCTATCCGCAGTCAGCCTAGCAGAGGTGGACGGAACTTCTCCATTTTGATGCCTTATGACTTAAGTCCTTCTGAAGGAACTACAGATCTTCCCATCCTCACTCTCCAGCACATACCCCATGGTCTCAAGGGTTTCCAAAGGCTTCCTTTGGGCCCTAGATAAAATGAATTCCCTAACAGACATGTTCTCGTGTGGCAAGGAGGCTTCTGGACCACCACAGTGTCTTAGACTGAGCAGAGCACCATGTTGGGAAGTGAGCTACGGAAAGCCTCAGGGGTCAGTGCTTATCTGAGCCCCTACAATGGCATTCAGATGCTGTGTCTGCAACCCAGTTTCAACCTCCACCCCTAAAGGACTAGCGTGGGCGGCTGATCCACAACTGAAACCTGGCCCTCACCTTCAGATTTGGCACGTGGGCATGGGACACTTGGCACACTTGGGAAGACGAGGCAGTGGGAGGGGGTGTCTATGCACACCGTACATTTTACAGCCACTCTTTCTGGGGACTTCAGCTTGGTTGGAGTTTGCTAGGTTGTTAGTTTGGGTTGTGCTTTCTCTTCCACCATTAAAAAAATGGAGCTGTTTTTCAGTTTCCTCTTCATGGAGCGGACAGAAGGAGGGTGTGCGGTGGAGGAGGTGTGTGGGGAGGAGGCCGAGAGATGGAGCACAGCCGAGAATATCCGGAACTGGAGAGAAGCGAGAAACGGAGGTTTTTCTTGGCTCCCAAACAGTTGTAATTTCCACACCACTGCTTGGTTCCTGGGCACCAGGCACAGAGAGTGGGGAAGGGGCATGTGACAAGTTTGCCACAAATCATGATTTGGCATCTGAATCCACAGGAAGCAAGAAGAATAGAGGGACTGATTATTTAAAGGGTTGCAGATGAATTGAACGAGATAACCAGAACGCACTTCTCGTGTCTCTGAAGGAGCAGTTCCATTTTGAGATCTGGAAAGGTCCCCATATTTGAGTGTTGCCCGACCCCAACCTGCTGCACCCCAAGGTTGAGCCCAGCTTGGGAAAGCGGGGCAGAAGGCAGTTGCCTCTGCAGTAGCTCAAGAACTCTGCTTTGAAGGACAGGTTGGTCCCACACTACATTTAACTGGAATCAGTTCATCTGATTATACAGTGCCTTGCTTTCTGGAATATGTAATCATCTCTTTCTGATGACATTTTAAATATCCAACGAGACAAATAATTGCAGCATTAATTGATAGCAGAGTCAAGCTGGAAGAAGTTGATTGGCAGCGTCCCCACCAAACAATCTTCTCTCATACCGTGCACGAATGATGCTCGCATCTAACTTTTGCTGATAAACGCCTAAAGTCTGATTTACTGATAAAGGAACTGCAAGAAAACCTACACTTCAGCCTGTGATTGCTTTGCGAGATGTGATTTATATTATTTCCCATGAATAATCCCAAGGACAGAGTGGGAGGGTGGGAAGAGGTAGAGGGTGCCTGCTCTTCAGCTCTGTTCCTCCAGAACAATACCAGGGGCACTCAGAACCCGCCCTTGGCCCTCTAGTGTCTATCACAGGGTGGAGAAATTGTCTCAGCAGGAGAAAAAGAGGCCCAAAGAGTCGGTTTCACTCCGTCCTTTGAAAATTACTAAAACCAGTGCCTTAGACCAGGTTTCAGATTCTCCTGCTCTGAGCAGAGAGCCCCAGGGCAAGGCCAGGAATCCTGTCTAGGTTCCAGCAAGACTCCAATCATCTCAGGCAAGTTCCCACCACTGCGGGAGGGTTCCCTCAGCTCCAATCCATTTCTCCATCTAAGGTAGAACCCAGTCATTGTCTACATCACTCATTTTGATTGTAGTACTCAAGTCGACACACTGAGTTTGACAGTTTAGGCCCCATGGAGTGCTGCAATGGTCAGAAATAACTCAGGATATTCATCTCCAGGAAACATCAAAATGAGTGAGAAGGTGTATTAGCAGATTACAGTAAGGAAAATCTAAAACAGAAGATAGAAGTACCTGAATGCATCAGCTAGCAACAAAGGAAGAATGTGGGTAGCGTAGCACAGGCACGTGTGCATGCGTGCGTGTGCGTGTGTGTGTGCGTGTATGTGTGTGTGCGTGTGTGTATGCGTGTGTGTGCGTGTGTGTGCGTGTGTGTGCGTGTAACATTCACCCCAAGTGCATAATGCAGATTTCTGTTCTTCCCTTCTGCCTGTGCCTGCTTTCTTTCCTTCCTTCTTTCTTTCCCTTGGTGGCTTTTCCCCTCTTGTAACTGAGCCTCACGGTGGGCAAGTGAGTCCCAGCACTTTGGCTGAAACCAGATGCTTGTTAGATGTAATGATTATCTGCATCGTGACACTTAGTGCGTGTGCGGGGGTCTTGTGGAGCGCGTTACTCTCATTTAGAGCTCCTCCGTTAATTAGGAAGCCCTCAGATTTTCTGCGAATGCAGGTCACTATCGACAGCTCATGCTTTTGATGCTTTTGCTGGTGACAGTTGCTGGGCTGCCCTTCCAGGAGCCGGCAGGGCTGTCCATATTCTGACAGTGTCAGAGAATTCGGTCGCCACAGCGCATTCACAGCAGGTTACAGAGAAGGTTGCAGTCTGCTTCCCCATGCCTTAAAAATCTCAAGGAATCCCAGTTCATGTTCAGCTAAGGCCTCCCATTTCAGCATTTCAGCCCTCTCTGAGTTCTCTTCCCTCTTCCTTGCACTTGGTTTTCCCATCTTCTTTCCCAACCCTTCCCTCCCACCTTTGCCCTGCCCCCACCATGGTCCTCGCTATGGGAAACGGACACACTTCTGAAAAAGGGAACTCAGACTTGTAGGCAGCCCATCTGCTTTTCATTGAAACAGCAGTGACTGTAGAACAGAAACTGGCCCCCACCCCAGCTCCTTTCTCCCCTCCCCACTGTGTGTGTGTGCGCGTGTATGTGTGTGTGTGCATGTGTGTGTGTGTGTGTGTGTGTGTGTGTGTGTGTAGCACACATGCAAGTGGTCAGCAGATACACCAGGTGAGGCTGAGGTCAAGTCTATACTTCTAGTACGGCTCACATATTTTTTTCTCTTAAAGGAAGGGGGACTTTGGAGAGGCAGAGAAAAAGGAAAGGAAGAGGAAAAAGCTTAACAGCTCAGGCAGACTGCATGAGGGGCTGAGGTTAAAGGATTCCTCTCCTTGGAAGACCTCAGGGTGGAATGTAGGCAAGCAGAGGGCCCTGCCTGTGGTCATGTGGGAGTCTGTCTACTCTAAATTTAATTAAGGCCTGTATGCCTTATGCCTCCTGCTTAGGAGGTGGCCAGAAGTGAACTGGGTATTTCAACCTGAATAGGAAAGACGATTTGCATACGTGCATGCATCACCAGCAACAAGATAGCACTGTGGGAGGAGCAAAAAGGTCAAGAAACACGGTTCCAAGTAATCTCAGTTCCTTAAACAGCCCCCTTCTCCCTTGAGGCTGCTGTACATCTACGGGACTTGAGCCTTGCAGTAGCCATCTTATGATGTGCCAACGGTTGGGATGTGACAGGGTGAAGCAGGCAGCAGCATACAAACCCTGGATCTTCATGGCTCGGCATCTGTGCTTGCCACAGAAAGGTAGTTATAGCCAGGGCACTTGGGATGGCACCAGCTATATCCTAGAGCCAGGCCTCCGTGGACGTCCTTGCTGCCGTTCTTGCTGCCATTGGCTCCGCCATCCACTTTCAGACACTAGTCCCAGGGAAACCCTCTGTGCCTTTAAGCTCAGGGAAACCTGTGGCAGCATGAATGAGAGCAAACCCCTTGTCCTTTAGATTCTGCCTGTGAGAGCAAAGCAAACCTAGACTCAGAAAATAACATGAAAAGTAGCAAAACCTGATCAATTCGTGTAAAGAAAAACTTCCCTCCAACGTCATGAAGCTGCCAGATACTAGATTCTTAGGAAGCTGTCCCAGCAGCCCAGATAGGAGAATCGGCCCTCGCCATTCGAGAGTGAGAACTGAGATGCTGTCGTTGTTCAGGGACTGTCATGCAGGGTCTATACACACTAACAATGCCCCTTGGGGACAATAAGATGAGTTCAACACAGAGGTTAGTGTTGTCCTAAGGTCACACACCAATTACAAGACCTTCACACACACCCCTTCACCAAAAGGATGGGTTTTCCTTCTCATAGAACATAGAGGCCCACATTGGACTCCCATTTTCAACAGGAGGAATGAGATTGCTCATTTTGGGGGTTCTCTCCCTAGTTTTCTTTCTCCAACCTTTGGCTACTCAGGTTCCTTTATCTATCAGAAGGAAAAATAAAAAAAAAACTGACAGAAGAGATGTTTAATATATCCAAGGATCCACTTAGACATACACCCAAAGGCCTCTAAGGACCTTCAGGCAGCAGAGAAAGAGCGGAACTATGAAAAGTGCCTCTGCATTGTAAGATGGATTTGGCTGATGGCCAAGGCAAGGTGTTTGCTGGGAAACTGCTACCGTGGGCTCTCAGGACCCTCCTTGCTCTGTAAGTGGACCACAGCTCACTTCCAGAGGGCAACTTGGTGACGTGTTTTCTCCCACACACATCAAACGACAGCACCAGTCACAACTCTGCTAGCCCACTTTGCCTCCTCCCCTCCAAGCGGCAAAGGTTGAGCCGCCTTCTCCAAGCAGAGGGAGAGCAATGGCTCAACCCTAAAACTTACTTCATGCGCATATGCCCCATTCAGTGCTAAAGAGAAACGCTCAAAGTGCTGGATCAGGCGAGTGTGGACACAACTTACCAGTCCCAGCTACGGAAAGAAAATGGGAGCAGGTGGTCTAGAAAAGCCGTAACCTTTCCCCTTCCCAAGCACCAGGAGCCCAGCAGTGGGCTTTTAAACATAGTGATGAGGACACGGAAACACCATCTCAGCATCACGATGGGTCCAGGAGCTGTTTTTCAGGAAGGCTCTGATCACAACTAACAGTTGGCAATTGACACAGGAACAAGATGGTGACCGAGAAGAGACCACAGACTTAGAATGATAGCTACACTTGCATCTGAAAGCTCCCCACAGGCTTAGCATGAACACTTAGCTCCCAGTAGGTGGCACTGTTTTGGAAGACTTAGGGTAGTAGTTCTCAACCTGTGGGTCACAACCCTGGGGGTGGGGGGTGCCTAAGACCATCAGAAAACACAGATGTTTACATTACGATTCATAGCAGTAGCAAAGTTACAGTTATAAAGTAACAGCGAACATACTTTTATGATTGGGGGTAACCACAACATGAGGAACTGTATTAAAGGGTCCCAGCCTTAAAGGGTCCCAACCTTAGGAAGGCTGAGAACCTCTGGCTTAAGGTCTACGACCATGGAGCCTGATCATCACAGCCTGAGCATCACAGCCTGGCCCTTCCCGGGTCTTTCGAGCCCTGTGTGAAGGATTCCCCCCCCACCGTGTCTACCTCACAACATAAACCTTTCTTCACTTTGTTTCTGTTGGGTACAGCACCAAGGAAGGCAGCTGACACTAACTATATCCTTTTCTTAAGCGACATGATGAACGCTATCACAGGCAGCCTGAGATACATCCCTGTATGTCCCAAGCCTGACCACTGCTCTGCCCTTTCCTTGCTTACAGACACAGAATTCAAGCAAATTAATATTTAATTTTAAGATAACTTCTGTCTGAATGAAAAAAGACTTGGAAAGTGCAAAGTTAATGCACACGGCCCTCCTATAAACCTAAGCTGGCTGCTGAGGCCTCCAGAGCTCGGAGAGCAGAGAATATGCTCCTGCCTTCAATCTGATACTCGCCATAGGCAGGAAGGGAAGCCTAAGTGCACACAGTTTTAACCTTTTACCCGTGTAATGATCTACTTAATATAATATTTTGTCTTTAATCAGGAAAGTGCAAGATGATTTGATATTCTGTAAAACTCCCTAACCTATATTTTGCAAGTCAATTAGCCAAGCTCCTTATGCTAATGCCAGCACGGCCACACTGCACCTCCAGCCGGGCTTTAGGGTGTCTGCACCCCCATGCCATTACACACTGCAATTGTGGTGCATGCAGATGGGATGAAGCAGTCATCAGGGGGAACAGTGCAGTGGGCAGGTACTTTTTGGCCATCCATATGGAAGTCTCAAATGGAGATAATCTTCCCTCAGGATCTTGGGGAAAGCTATAAATAATAGAATATCCTAATCAACACTAGATACTTTAAAAATGAATACAGAATTGGGTAGAAGGAGAACCGAGCAAGGTTCTCCAGAAGTCCAAGCTCAAGTTCGCAGAGCCGCAAGTTTTAGCGGGTGCTCCTTAAGCCGCCTTATTTTCTGATAGCCAACCCAGCTTTTAACAAGGGTGTCCACAGCCACTGCTTCTCACTCCCTTTTGTGAGTAGTGGAATGCAAGAAGCAAGAGGCTTGATTTTAATCAGTGATGCTACCACCAGCCACTCAAGGGTGAGACTAGGAACTTAGGAACCCTTTATAGAAGATATGAGCAAGAAGTTGGTCGAGGTATTTGTAGACTGACATGGTCAAGTGAAACCAACACAAAATAAAGCTATTCCTAGCTCCTTCCACCTCATAATTTCTGACACTAAAGATGTTCTGACTCGGTCTCCCAATCTCTAGAGTGAGGCCTAGGTCTGAAACATCACTGTGCAAAGACCCAACTAACTAAGAGTGGTTGGTTTAAGTCTGCATACATCAATTCTTTCCTCCTTCCCATATTACTTTTGCTTTGGTTTTATAAACCTGCCTAATAAGCCTAATAACACCTGGTATTCATCCCACTATGGAGAAGCATCAAAATATCCTAAGAGTGTGTCTCAACTGCTGTTAAAAGAGCATTCTACTTGCCTAAGAACACAAAGAGTGGATCTGGCTAATTCATCAAAACCTGTGAATGATGGGATTTCTAATTTTAACTCAAGAATTTCTCCAAGAACCCTGTCTATCAGAGGGGAGAATCCTAATCTCTGTGGAGTGTGGGAAACACCACTGCATTCTCCCTGAGTCCTCCCCTCTGTCCTTGGCAATCAGTTACGATCTGACAGCATTTACAGATGACAGTACTTGAAGTAATAGGACAATGCCATAACAGGACTACAGCAAATGTGAAAAAAAGGATACACGTAGGTACTGTCATTTAAGTAATGTCATCTGTGATCAGTTTGCATCTCACTTTTTGCTGACACAGAAGTCAGTATCACTTATACAATTCATTGCCAGCCTGTGATGGCGGACAATAGTTGCCTTTTGGATGCTCTGCAGGAGGATCTGGTGGGACTTTCTAGCTTTGGTTGGTGTGAAAATAGTAACAGGAAGATCTTACGCTTATTACCAAAGACAACAAGCTAGTCCAAAGTTACAATCATCCCAAACGAACTTACCTTTGGACAAAGAAAGGAAAAAAAAAGCTGCAGGCCACAAACAGTAGGAGGCCCAAAATGTATCCATTCAACTAGACTCACACAGAGGGAGACGGCCCATAAGAGACCAACTGCCAATGAGGTTCTTGCTAGACACACATTTTCTAACCCTAATTCCTTGATGCCACCTAGCCCCCAGCACCAAGATCTGTGGGTCGCCAGTCATTCCATCCAATCCCACCCTGCTTTCTAATTCACTTCTGCCCCCGGAAGCTTCCCCATACCTACCAAGTTTTCCAGAAGCCATTGCCCCCTGGCAGTAAGCACATGGCTCCCTGCCTGACACTGAGACAGTATCCTCTTGTCCAGGACAGTCCTGCTGTCCAAGTGACCAACTGCAAACCAAAGCTCATTTGACTGAAAGAGGCTGCAAAGAAGTTCCGACGTCTTAAATCCAAAAGGAGCTAATGTTTTTCTAGAACATTCTGGGACACTAGGTTATTCCCTTTCTTTGTTAGCTAGCAAACCTCCAGAGACCCAGGCCCCTTTCCCTTTCAACTGCCTATCTATTCTCTTCTTCATCAATTCTTATTCCATTCCAATAACTCATTCCAACTCAGGCTAGCCTATTCACCCCCAAATAGAAAGTAGGCTGCTATCAGAGAGTAAATGAGGGTATGGATTTGGGGTACCTGCCTCGCTTCATCACACATCATCATGAAAAACCCCACACTGAGCAACGCTCCAGCATGAGGCACTGGAGAACAGGGATGAGATCCCTAGGGAGCTGACAGGCTCTCACTACCAAACCTCAGTCCTGGCCCTCTGCATCCACAGAGTGACGTGCACACTCTCTGGACTGATGCTAGCCGCCTACAGTACTCGGCTCCCACTTCACTTGGAGAAGGAAATCCAGCTAACTCCGTCTTCCAGAATGGTCCCCACTCCAGGAACCTTCAGCTTGGTCTTCTGGAACGCCCCTGTAGCTCCTGCTCAGAGCACTTAGCAGCATGCCATGATCTGCAGGATGTGGATCAACTCCCACAGCGGCCATGCCAGAGTTCCATAATTCATGTCCCAGTCGCTATTCTGGTCTTGGCTCCCTGAATCCACCAATGAAAATAGCCTGCTCAAGTGAAAACTCTCTTGTACCCTCATTTCCTTTCTGGGTTTTCTTCTTCCTCTCCAACTTCCTAGAATGGTGTGCATGCTTCAGAGTCGCACTGAGGGTCAAGCTTGGGCACCTGGACACTCATGAACCACTCCTTCACTTAGAGCTCAGCTTTCCCTCTCTGCTGCCTCTCTGCCCAGCAGCCTCTCTGCCTCTGACTAAGTACATGTCTCTCTCAGGCTGTTTCCTAAGTTCTGAGACTCTGTCTTCTACCTTTTTTTACTTTATACCCCAGTGAACACACAGCATCTGATATATGACACCCAAGGAATGCAACAAGCTACAGTTAAAGACCGCTTACTGCTCTTCCAAGTGTCATTTCTGTTCAGAATGGTAACTTCAACCTTCTTGGTTCTCACAAACAGTCCCTGTCCGATATCTGCTTGAACTTCCAGATAAAAAGGGCAAGTGGCAGTAGCATGGTATGCTACACAAAGATTAGCATGATTACCCACCCTCCTCCAACAGCCACCCCACACCCTGGGGAAAAGAAAACCTGAAGTTCCTGGGGCAGCCAGACCATGCACAGTGCAATGAAATCTGACTTGAGGAATCCCCCAAAACGGCACCTTATTTATGTGAAGCCCACCTTCGGGGCTGCACAGCGCTGTGGGTGTGTCTCAACCCTGAACCGTGTGCATTTCTAACGACAAAGAAGTTAGATTCTACAAGAACGTGTCCTGGATACAAAACTGGAAAGAACAAGTTTTCTTGTTTGTTTTGTTGAGACAGAGTCTTGCTGTGGAGTCCCAGATAGACTATGTAGACCAGTTGCCTATGAATTCAAGGCAATCTTTATGCCTTAGTATTGGAATTAGAAAAAGTGAGCCACCATGTTAAACTCTGGAAATGTATTTTTAATATTCTTTTAAATCAGGCAACACTAAAAAAAACCCTCAACTTCAAAGCCAGCAAGCAGCAAACACAGACATTGTTGTTCCACAGCAGCTCAGGGTCTGGTAAGAGGAAGTCCTGGTGGAACCACTGGCAGTGGTTAATTTAACTGTTGTTGAAAATATTATGTGATCAAGCCAGTGTTCGTAGCAAAGCATCCTGCATGTCCTTACTCAACCATGAGAGCCAAGACTTGGAGCCTGAAGAGCAGCAAGGTAGCACTCACCACACCCTTCCACAGAGGTTTTTGATGTTAATAGACCCCAATCTACAGAACCATTAACATCCATCCAGGTTCAGAAAAGGCACTCCATTCAGGCTTACCAAATCAGTGACTGAAGTTCAGATGCCACACGTACGCCCACTGCCCTGGAAACTGCAGGAGGGACAATTTGGGGTAAAAAGGTGAACATTAAAACAAAAACTCTCACTTTCAGGAAGCGAACAGAGACCGTCACCGCTAGCATCTTCTCCCATGAAGGTGCTGTCAATCAATGGCATGAGTTCAATATTCGATCTTCCTCTCTTGGTGAAGCCCTGGGAGCCTAAGAAACAAGTTCCCTGTCTACTCCTTTCCTCTCACACTACACAAGAGCACATGCTCTGCCCAGACAGCCCAGCCCACCCCTCTCATATAGTTACCAGTGCCTCCTCAGAACCCAGACAGCAGTCTCAGGCATCACATCCCTTCAGAGCTGGTCTGAGTCTTAAGAAAACCCAAAGAGTCAACAGACAGACCAGCCGCCTTTCATACTGGTCCTGCTCTAGTAGCTTTGTTTTGTCTGTTTCATAGAGTCATAATTTACATACAATAAGTCATTTGTTTTACTGCACAGCTTGATGACTTTGGCTACACAGTCATGTAACCACCACCAAAATCCAGACACAGAACATTTCCATTGCTCTGAAACACTTCCACGTGACCTTTTGCTGTGGGCCCTCCACACAACACACCCCACCTCTTTGCAATTCATGATCTGCTTCCTACCAATTTAGTTGACTCTTCTAGAATTTCATTTGAATGAAATCATACAGGCTGTCACCCTTCATATCTAACCTCTTTTCCACTGAGCAGAATGATTTGAAGATTCATTGTGTTGTTACATATATTACTATTTCATTATTTCACTGTTGTGGTGTAGTTATCATATGACAATCCACCAATTGATTGACATTTGAGTTGCTACCACTTTGAACTATAATGATCATGCTACAAAAACTATCTTGCCTATGTATTAAATTTGCAAGTATGTATATCTTTGTTTTCCTTAAGTAAATATACCTAAGGCATTTTGAGAACACAGAAAAGGTGTGCTGGGCTTGAGAGTCCAGGGAGCCCCATTTTGTCCTCCTCTGCTTGCCCCACTTCCACCCCATTCCCTGAGGAGCTCTACTCCTAAGTCTGTGCTCCAGCCATCTGTTAATCTCAACAACCAAATGTCACTTCCTCCAAGCAGAAACCTCCCAATACACTATGAAAATGATGGGTACAGAGCCCAAAGCATTCACACGGTAGGCATCCTTTGGATCACGTGTAACCATAGAAAATTGAGAGCCCTAAGAGCTCCTGTCAGGTCAAAGGAGAGGTGGTTGGAGTCTCCCAATAGCAGACGTTGGTTGAACTGAGGATCCTAGGGGGATTCTTTCTTTGTCAAGAATTTGCCTTAGAAAGACGGACAACATCAAGCCTTTGGGTAACTCCCAAGAAAGGAGTTGCTGGCCAGTACTATGAATGGTAAAGAACCGGTACAGGAGCCTGACACCCTGCTTCCCCTTCCTTCATTAGCTACGGCAGGGCAAGGCCCTGAGAGAGCTAGAGCTTCAGGACTGGGGCTGAAATGGCCCCAATGCTATGAAAGACGCAGATTAAGGGAAAGCAAGGGGAGCAAATGGAGTGTGGATAAAAGAGAGGGAAGCCATCTTAAACAGAAAGAACTTAAGAGAAAACAGCTGAAGAAAACGGAAGGGAGACTGCTACTGGCAATAAACGGGGAAGAGATGAGGGTCCAGAAAGGAGGCATACCTGCACTGGCGACCATACCTGGAGCAGAAACCCAGTGTTTTGGCCTCTTATCTGTGCCAGTGACCAAGGTCACCTCACCTTACCCAACTTGCTCCTAGACACCCACTGTAAATAAGCAGGTTGGAATAAATTCTAATACCTCGATGTCCTATAAACTATGTGTCAGCTGCAGAGATTGGGGAAATACAGAGAGAAGAATAGAATTGGCCCAAAGCTAGCTCAGATGAGATATGTAATAGGAAGAAAAGTGTCCGTTCCACGTGCTTAACCTCTGGTTGGCACAGCCAGACTTGGGACAGGCAATACAGCCTGGTTCTGTGGTGACAAATGACCTCAGGCTCACTCCTAATGATTCACCACAAACCTGACTCTTCATTAAGAATAATAATGAAATAAAACAAGACTCATCTGTAAAATAGAAATAATAATTGTAACTGCTTCGTAGGCTTGTTAGGAAAATAAAGCCAGTCCAGTCTGCATTTATAAAGTGTGTACAGGGCGTAAGAAAGCTCTGAGCTTGTGAGATAAAATGCAAAGCTCCCGGTCTTTATTACTTGCACCTCAGCAGAAATGAGGTTAGCATCCTTTTCCCAACAGCAAGTTTGTGAATCCATATAAAAGAAAGAGAAAAAACAATAATTCAAGGCTACAGGAAGACGTCAAATAGGGATGCAGATCCCAACACAGGAGGAAGAGCCTGAGAAGCAGCTACAGACAGACAGATGGACACATGAAAACTGGGTGGGTGGTGATAAGGGGTGGAAGCAGGGACAAGGGATCCTTCACTTTCTTTACAGTTTAGGGAGGGAGGCTGCACTCAACCAATAGGGCATGCAAATAATTTTATTCTGATTGAGAAATAAAATCTAACTCTTCTGTAGCATGAGCCTTTGGAAAGAGACCAGCTGAGCCACAGACCTAGACACCCAGCTATTCATCTTCCATCCTGCCCACAGGGGCCAAACCCTTCTTTGTGGCCGGTGATTAAGCAACTGTTAGCCTGCAATCGGCCAACTCCAAAGGTTTATCAGGCCTGGTGCATTGTGCCTACGAGTGCATATTGTCTGCCCTTTCCAGCCAAGGGCTATTTCTTACCTGTGAGGGCTTTGAATCAGCAGCTTGCTCCTACTCACACACACCTGGGGCGGAGATCAGCCATACTGCTACAGAGAGTCACCAAATATTGCCTCGCTTCCTTATCCCAGAGATAGCATGTGGGCTCCATCGGAACCTCAAAACCCAACACCCTAGACACAAGTTCTGGATCAGCTCAGCCAGTGGGCGCAGTCACGCTGCTTTCTGAGTGGGGTGTAGACATTGTGTGTCCGTGTAGTCCCTGCGGTTTAGTTTGGGGTTTCCCTGAAAGGTGAAATGTTTGAAAAGGACCCCGAATTTGCATGCATAGATGTAAGGTGCCAAGTGAATTTCCCTCCCCTCAGAGAGAGATGACTTAACACCCTCTCCCAGCGCAGAGCCCTTGCCACACGGGAACCTGAGTCAGAGAGTGCCCACACTTGGGAGCAAAGTTAAGACCAACTTTCGATAGAACTGTCCCATCTCCCAAGGCTCCAGACACATGACTGTTTCCATCTTTTTAGAATATTTTCTAAACACCTAGAAAACATACTGTAGATCTAGAAATATTGCAAGAAAAGAGGGAATAAACCAAAGGAAAGAGGTCAGAGGCCGCCCCCAATGTGAACACTGGATGACTAGTGCTTCAGGGGTAGCAAGCAGGCCCAAGACTGGAAGCCATGAACGGAAGCTCCACAAAGGGACTAAATGAAGGCAACCAGGACTTGGTTGTGGGATCCCTGGACACCAGGACGGGACTTGGTTGTGGGATCCCTGGACACCAGGACGAGGAGGTTCTAGGGGCAGAAAGAAGCAGGACCTTTGCAAGGGGCTCCATGAAGCACTTACAGAGAACAGAGGTGGAGTGCTAGGCTGGTGAGAGATTCATGGTGTCTGCCATTGCCCTCTGCTCAGCTCAGGACACAGCAAAAATGGTTCCTTAACAGCTGCCCTAAGGAGAACAGCACCTATCTTCCCCAAGATGGCCTTAAATTTAGCCAATCTCCTTCTGGAAGATGGCCAGCCAGTAGCCTTTCACTTTCTGGGTGTCAACATGAGCTCTCTCTCTCTCTCTCTCTCTCT
>LOJH01000200.1:8588-20035 GCA_001685095.1 Ellobius talpinus | reverse complement strand
AGACAGACAGACAGACAGACAGACAGACAGACCTAGGACCAAAATAGTGTGTGGGACTTCAAATGTAAGCTCTCCCTCTGTCCGAGGGCACTGGGGGCAGGTGCAGGCCAGGGTCTGAGACTCTGGCCTCTTCCCGGAGCTCCCTGAGGCAGGGGTGCAGTCTAATTTGTCTGTCTTACACCACAGGGCTCTGGCAGTGGCTCCTGTACTGCTCTGTAAATCCCCTGACTCATAAGACAGCCCCCAGAACACACTGGCTTAAAGAACCATGGCATAAACCTAAGGATGCCAGCAGGGTAAATAACCTAATAATGCCACGGCATAAACCTAAGGATGCCAGCACTTAGATCCTCCAAGCACTAAAACCTCCCTGGACTGTGTCTTGTGTTTTTAGCCTCAGTTGGTCCTCTGCACCCCCAGGAAAACTACACAAAAACACCTCTGTGCATCGCCTTTCGAAGAATTAGCAGGTGGATGTGCCCAGTGCCCTTCTAAACTGAGAAGGCAGCATTTACCACCAGTGAGTGAACATCCTTGTGCCTTCTTCTCGACGCCTGATATATACCTGCTTTTCTGTCAGCAACCTCAAATAATGTCTGTAATGCTGAAGTTTACACATGTGTACTTATAAATGTTATTTCATTATATCATCCACAAAAATACTTTTCTGCCTAAACATTCAATTAATGTAATTAAATTGGTACCTGATGGCATTATCTAATCTAACTTGGGATCCACACTATTGAAGAGCATGTGCCTTTTAACACCCTGACCGGAAAGGCATATGATGAAGAGCACTATAAACATGTTGGCGTAACTGAGCTGTTTAAAAACAAATTAGCAAACTACAAAAATAAACAGTTACACACATATGTACTCAATTATGAACAAACTCTAATTTTTGTTCTGAAATACTGTCTTTGACCTTGACCATAAACAAGCACTATTAAAAGACATAATATTCCCACAGACGGGAGGCCAACGATTAAATGGTCGTCCAGTTCAGTAGAAAAAAAAGACACCAAAAGAAAGGGAGTGAGACAGCAAGGCGGGATCAAAGGAAAGAGAGTGTTCGTCTTCCTCCGAAGGATGGGAAATGCACACAGGACGGCTAAGCTGCCTGCGCTTGCTAACTCGGAGCTGCTTTCTGGACAAGCAAGCAGAGTTGAAAACCTGGCTGAGTACTTTTGTGTTTCTGGATGGTCTGCAATCTCTCAAGAAAAGGGGGGAAGAAACGCTCCCCAGTGCAGCTGCTGGAGCTCACTGTCTACACCGCGCACCCTGCACTCGGTCACGCCTGGCCTCCTCCCCACCTGAGCTAGCTCACTCTCCTGACTCTACTGCTGCCTCCGAGTCCTGAGCTTTCCAAAGACATGTGGCAGAAATGTGGAAACCATCGTGCAAATAGCACCAGGCAGAAAGTAAGCTCTTGAAGCTGTACCCCAGACAAGTTTCCACGCAAATCCAATACTCCTGTAACAAAGGATGGCTTGCATGGGAATTGTGGAACCATGAGTTATCGTGAGAGTTGCTGAAGTGAACACGACTAGGGTTCTCAGAAGACATGGCACATGCAAAGCCTTCTACAGAGCTTTAAAACCGCACGGCCTCCAGGGTTGGTTGCCAAGCAGTTACTGATGCACCCTAACTTGGCCAAGACGGTACAACACCCCCCCTTCCCCAAAGCCACTACTCCTGTCGTGGTACTCGTTGTCCTTTATTTCACAAGCACAAGCAGTTGAGCAACAACTACGAAGTTCTTCGTCTCAAAGAGCCAGCCTAAAACACTGATAACCTGGGGGTTTGTCTGCCCTCCCTTAAATAAGAACATATTAGACCAATGAAAGTAGAGGGGACTCAGACTCATTCACATTTGGTTCAGAACGCAAAAGCTGGTTGGAAAAGATCTAGGGAAGGATTCCTGAGCGCAGATGCTTCCACCCCAGGCCAGGATCCTTCAGGAACAAGAGCAGGCCTGGAAGTGCACTCAGGATGGGACAGCGCACAGACAAGGGGCGTGTGCCTGCTGCTGCTACAGGACAGGCAGCTCTGAAGGACTGAGACTGTAAGGCCAGGACCGGCACACTGGGGCACAGCACTTTGCCTTTCTCCCATAGGCAGAGGAGGTAGCTGGTGACCAAGGAATGAAAATTTACTCGGCCACCATAGAAAACTGGTCTCAAAACACAATTACGAGACTGAACGTGGCAGGAAGCCATGTCAGCATGCACCCAAAGACTTAGGCACTGGCCTAAGGAGGACCCTGGAAAAGACTGAGGCCGTTAGATCTCCTTGCCTGGCTCCCGGCCACAAGGCTGGACTTGTGAACTACAGCCTGGACCCTTGGGACAGGCTGTCCTTTGGGTCATCTCTGATTCAAAGAATTGCTCTATGTTTTGACAGCCTAACACCGTGGAGCAGACAGACAGAAAGAAAATCAAGGCTGAAATAAAGGATGTAGAAACTGAACTGCTGCATAGCAGGTCTTTCTTGAGACAAAGAAGAAAAGTCCACCCCTGAAAGAGGACTTCCTCAAAAGAAAAGGTGGCCTAGACAGAAACAAGGACTTCTTCGTTTCTCATTGAATTTGCCAGATCATGGTCATCTAGTCTGAAGAGTTGCACTGAGGTCAGAACAAAGAAACAATTTGTTTGACTCTGGTCCTTGCAAATTACCCCCACATAATTTCCTTGATCTCATCTTTGGCTGGCTTGGATGTTGTGAGGATTCCAAGAATTATTTCACTTTTCCAAGAGAGGGCTTTCACTCTCCTTCAAGGGAAATCAGTCTGCCAGCTCCGTCTTTTTAGGAACTGGGAAGGGAGATTTGTGGAAGGAGGTTAAGAGGTTCTCTCAAGAAATCTCAGTCCCACGCCGACCATCACATCAGAACAGTGCAAAGATATCACCAGGAAAGGTTTGGAGGCAAGGCACAGCAACAACCTGCCTTTCCTGAAGAACTTTGTTAGGATTTGGCTGAAATCATCTGAATCGCAAGCCGTGGACAAGAAGGCGGTCACCCAACAGTCTCATCTGAAGGTCAGCTGTTTTCTCCATGAAAAGAGGCAATAGTGTAGGCCTGTACTGAGGAGGGTGGGTCTCTGACATGCCCACACACCCTCACGCCTCCTCTGCTCTTCCTTGCCTGTCCCAAGAAAGAAGAATTCTACTCCTCCAATCACCCAGCCAAACGGCTCAGGCTCCAGTTTGACTGCTCTTCCTCTCATACCCCTAACCTAAGCTGTTAAAAAAAAAATCCTCTCGGTTTCATCTTCAAAATCCATCCGGAATCCAACCCCTTCTCACACCCCCACTTTGGTGGCCTAAGCCCCCATCATCTTGCCTAGATTACACCTGATGGCTTCTGCAGCTTACGTAGTCTTCTAGACACCCTGGTCACGTGACATCACTTTCTCTAAGGATTTCCACCTCCCTTCAATCAAAGCCAAAACCCACACAAAAAGCTGCTCTTCAGGGGCTGGAGAGGTGGCTCAGAGGTTAAGAGCACTGGCTGCTCTTCCAGAGATCCTGAATTCAATTCCCAGCAACCACATGGTGGCTNGGGGGAGAATAAAAAAAAGCTGCTCTTCATCTCCCTGGCCTCAGTTCCCACCAACCTCTGCTGCTCCTTCAACCTCCTCAGATGAGCCCTCAACCAGGTTGACTCTACACAGAGAGCCTGTCTGACATTACAGTCTGGAAGCTTCCTCCTCAGACTCACAGGGCTGCTTTCTTCACGCGGTGGGCCTTCCCCAGCCATCCTATCAGCAGTCTATACACCAAACACACCTTCCCTCTTTCTCTTCCTCACCTTATTGTTCTCCAAGGCATTGACAGAATAAACAGTGTGTGTGTTTATTGACACAGTGGATGTCTTTCCCAGCTGGAATAAGAGTGCCCCCAAAGAGCAAGAATTTCTTTTAGGCTTTGACCACTGTGGCATGCCTAACTCCAGGAATAGTTCTCTCTGCATGGCAGGTGTTCAAAATATTTGTTGAAAAATGAATGAGGGAACCTTCACCATTCCAAACTGCCAGGAGGCTGTTCAATGCTGCATCTATAAAACTGTCAGGCAGCCCAACCTGGGGCACTCGGCTTTGGAGTTTGGTCTGGAGCCAAATTCCATTTTCCCCACAGGCCCTGGGGCCTAGAGGGAACAGCATTTTACATTATAATATAAATGAAGGGGTTCATCTGGTTTGAAGAAAGGAAAAAAATGGGAGGATGGGCGGCAGCAAAGATCAAATGTGAATCTGTTTCTTACAGTTTATGAGGAAGAGAAAAGTTGGTCAGAAACTTGGGAAAGGTCTGACTTCAACGCACCCCTTGCTGGTCATCCTTTGTCCCATGGCTCCCCTTGCAGCCACCGCATGTCAGTCACACTGAGAGCCCATGCTCAAATCCAGTGCTGCACAGAAGACACAGGCCAGATCAAACCCCGGAGATGTCAGCTGCTATTAGTGCCTCCAGACTCCCCTGCAGGGGTTGAAGGGCTGAGGAAATACAAGGCGAAGGGACCAAATCTCTACCGAGGACCAGGATGCAGCCAAAACGACTACAGTGCCCTTCCCCTTTTGGAAAACACGTTGACAGGGAAATAAATGCTCCTTCATAGGCAATAGCAAGAAAAAAATCTGAATTGAAAGAAGTTGCCAATTTGGAAAAGAATATCATTTGATGTGACTGACTATTCCCTTACCAATAAAACACTTAAAGATGGGACTCCTGCAGACAGAAAGTGCTAACGACCCCTTGTTAGCATGCTTCAGACTGCTAATATTTCTCTTATTTCCTTTTCCCGTTCTCTCTTTTTTTAGGGGGGGCTGTTTTAAGTTAACAGAGAGCTAACCTGATTTAAAACTGAAGTCTTAAAGAACCCAACTCTACTTAACTCTGCTAATGACAACCGTCACTTCTCCTGCACAGTTTCAGGGAAACAATCATCATTCAGTCCATGTATTTCTCCCAAACCACAGAAAAGCTATAGCAAGTTACAGTGTAAGGTGTAAGGGGAGAGGAGAGGCACGCTTCTTCCCTGGGCTTTGCCCTCTTTTCTGTATGAATGGCAAACACACGGGAGAACGGACTTCTCATCCACCACTAAAAGATCAATGAGCTTGTGGGGTGCATGACCTACTGCAGTCAAATGTGCACGCACAGGCACCAAGTGGCCCCAACAACTGGAATGAGGAGCTGTTCAAAGACAAAGTAAAGTGAACCTCACAGGGCTGACCGAGTCAAGCACAGGGCACCTCTTCCCAGTGTCATGGGTACTCCAAAATGGGAATGTATGCAGCCGCTGCGTTTTCCCAACTCAAAAAGAGGCAAAACACCAAAGCTAAAGAGTCAGGAGGGAGCTGCTGTGATCACATACCTCAGATGGCTGTCAAAAGACGAAGCCTATTTAGTTCTGATGGGACAATTCAGAAATCACTCACACCTCAACCTATAGCTCTGGCATTGCTGAAGAGGGCAACCTGATCTCCTAGAAAAAACACGGCCTTGAGACTTGGTGTGTTTGGACTTGTGACTGAGCTCCGCTAGATCACTGGGCCTCCCTTGGCCTGTGCGTTCTTAGGCTTTCTGGCTCCAAGTCTTGGTCTCAGACAGAAAGGATTTGCCTTCTTCACTCCAGCGCTGCTTCCGGCACACATCCGGCCCCCAAATGAGAAAGTTGGCATCCATCAAGGGAGTCAGCTTTGAACCCTTCACCTCCCTTTCCAACACCATCACACCTGACATAGGGTAAGTGTTCAAAACACACAAATGGAAGGAACTCACTGGCAGGATTAGATGAGGCGGCGTCTCCTTTAAGGTCTCACTTCTCAAGTCTACAGAGAACTCAAGCTCCCGGTAACTATATGCAGCCTATTGAATTTAAGTTAGCTTCGATGACATAATTGTGGGGCATGCTTATGTTACCTGAAGCTGGTTCAGAGTCTGGCGATACTCAGTCTGGTGAAGATGTTTTATTTTCTTCCCATCTATGAGTCACCTTTAACAGGGCAGGAGAATGAGCAGGTTTTATATGACAATACACACCTAAAGTGAATTAACAAACACAACCGCACTGCCCACCTACGTGGCGTCCTCTTGGATAACACAAGGAGAAAGGAGCTTTAGTTCATAGATGTGGCAGAGAATGATCTCATCCAAAACTAGACACCCAGAGGCGCTGCCAACAAATCCCGCTGGACCATACCTCTTTATCCCAGTCGGTACTGTCCCTAGCAGAGGGCAGGTAGCTGCTGGACTTAAGCTAAGGCATCAGGGGGACTCCAGGCCGTACAAGTCACTGGGGCTGACAGTAGTGGTGACCTCCTTGTGCTTTCATACTGGGCCACCTCCAGCATGCAGGTGGGGACAGACAGCTGCACTCCAAAAGTGTGCGCCACCTGGCCAGGCCTGGGCTCCTAGTCTGAAACCATTGCCCCACTTGGTCAACGCATTTTGGCTGGGGGGCAGTATCAAGTCTTGGAGAACAAGTTGTCTAAAACTGGGACTAAATTTGATTGGTTTTTCACTAAGAAAGGTATCAGACTTATATCAAATAAATCTACTTGGTCTGGCTGGCTCTTTATACAACATGATGTACAGTGTAAATGAATTCCATTGATGAGATGATTTCCCTACTTAAATATAAAAGGAGAGAGAGAGAGAGAGAGAGAGAGAGAGAGAGAGAGAGCATTGAAACTGAGACCAGAGCCAGAGCTACCTGAAGGAGGTCACATTCAGGCCCTTCTGAGCCCAAGCCAGCCTCCCTTCCATGAGAGGCAGCTTCTGTGGATGAATAAGCTCCAGTTCCTACACCCTCTGGGCTCCAGCTTGGTGCTCCCTCTGCTCCCCAGAAGCCCTGTCTCAGACTCAAGGTGACTGAAGGCAGGAAGTGCAAACTACCTAGCCATAGAGTTAAGCCCCCTGCAATATGGCATCCCCTTTCCCAGTCCCTCCACCTGAAGAGACATGGGGACAAAATAGGAATTGTCCCAACTCACACCTTTCATTGACAAGGAATCAGGATATTCAAATCAAATCCTTCTACCTGAGTAAATTACACAGTGAACACCAAATATGAATCAGGATTATGTGAGGTGGCCCAAAAATATAAAACTGTAATAACAATAAAAATAAGAACATGATCTCTGTTCTCCTCAAAGGCTACGCATAATCTACAGAGAAGACAATATTGACACTGTGGCGCCCTGTGAACACCACTGGACACCTTTTAATAATCACAGAGAAGCCCCTCTTCAAAAGGAAAGTTGGCAATAAGAGTCAAGCCTTGACCAAGCCCCAGTCCGAAACTCCAATTACCTAAACAGCCCATGAAAATGCAGCCGGTGCTGGATCTGTGGAGCCAGGCCATCTCTCTGGAATGGCCCTGCCCTCACTATTTGTGGCAGAGAGAAGGACAGATGTAGATTTGGGGTTCCTAGGAACTCCTCGTCACCCTACAGTTCAGCTGCCCTACTTGTGCTCCTGACTTGATACTTGAGGCAGAAGTTCCCAACTCACCCAGCCCACTGTGAGGTCATCCTATGGGGATCAGACTCAGCACAGGGCCCGGCAAGATGGGAAGAAAGAAAATCAATCTGAGAAAGGCCCCACAGAGGGATGCTCTCCAGACACACTGGGGCAGGGATCCCGGGGGTCCTTGAAGTCAGGGGGCAGGTGGCCCGCCTCACCATTTCAGTTCCTCTGTCTTTGCTGAACCAAGTACAAACAGGGGAGACAGGAACTGAAAAGCCAGCCTTGTGGCTATAAGCCTGCGATTACTCATGCCACGTCTGTGTGCTCTGAAATGCCTTCCCGTGTCTGTAATGCTTTTCCTAGCATCCTACACACTCACCGTCACCTCTCCTCACCCCGGCACACAAAAAAGATGCACTTATCCCGTGCATTTAGGCTTTGTTGTACCACGAAGCACAATGGCCAACTCCTGTTGTTTTAACACGGGTTTTGTTAGAAATGAAAAGACTTGGCCTGGCTGGCTCCCGGCGAATCTGGGCTCTGCCTCTCCAAAACCTTTGTTCTCCACATGTCAGAAGAAAGTTATGAACAAGTCTCCCCCGAGCTGAGTTACAGCACAGACAAGAAAGGCCACTCTGTATTTCTCCATGTTGTCACCGGCAGATTAGCCAAGGAAGAAGAGGTACCTTTGGGGACAGGATCATAATTCTCCTTCCTCCATCCCAGGAAGCTGAGAGATAGATAGGGAAGGAAAACCAAGCTCACATGGATGAGGCCACAGAGGCACCACCAGAAGGGAGCAGCTCCTGCCCGGCTGGAAGTGGCCAATGAAGAAGAACCAGGATTCCTGTGGACATCAATCTGGGCAAAGGCCCCCCGAGAACAAGGCAAATGGGATGTAAGGGCACAGAGGGAGGGACCTGGGAAGCACTCAGGTGGCTTGACACTGTCGTCTACAATCATCGGGCTTGTGTGTGAAGAACGGCTCTGAAGAAACAGCAGGGTTATACATAAGAACAAGTCTAGGAGTTCAGTTCAGGGGAGAAAGACTATTCAAGAAGATACAATGCCAGAGACAAGAGCAGAGAATTCTGAAATATGAGGGGGTTTTGGGCCCACGCTAAGGAAGAGATACTTTGTCTTCTCTGGAATGCAGAGGAAATGGGTTTAAACTGAAGCATAAGGGATTGGAGGTAGACAAAAGGAAGGATTTCCTGCTATTGAGAGACGTCTTTAAAAATAGAACTGTATGGTTGGGAAGAGGTCAGGCTGGCTCAGTCTTAGACTTGTCTCTGTCTAAGACTTGTCTGCTTCAGAGAAGATATAATCTCTCCACCACCACAACTCCATCTTTCTCAGATGCCCAGCAGTCTGAAGAAGAAAGACAATCTGCGCGGAGATATGCTGTGCAGCATCAGGACCGCCAGCACCAGGGAGACCCAAAAGCGGCAGTGGGAAACTGACTGCAACAGGACAGAGCAAACAGGGAGAAGGAAAAGAGGCCGGACTACGTCGAACAAACTAGCATCTTCTTTCCAAGCTAGGCGTGAACACTCCAAACTGCATCGCCAGAGCAAAGCTCAGGGCCAGGAAATGGCTGCAGTCACACCAGGTGAAGCACCATTCCTGGTTCCTGCTGGATACGGGGGTGTGAGCTGGTGCACCCAGAAAGAAACAAAAGTGAGGAGGAGATCTAGCTCTGGGCTACATCTTTATCCGCCTAGCAAGCAGTCTTTCTGTCCGCCACTCCCCTCAATCTTCCTCACTCACTTGCCTAGATCAAAGTGTGTGTGTGTGTGTGTGAGAGAGAGAGAGAGAGCTCTATCACCGAGTTATAATCCCCAGCCCTAATGTTCAATAAAATTTTCTTGTGCCTTCTATGATAGAAAATGCCTGTTCTCAAATATCTATTCTTTCTTCTATGATCCCTCAGGCACTCTTGTCAACTATAGAAAAAAAAATACCTTGCCCTAAAAGTCAGCTTAATGGGAAGACGGAACTTTTAAAAACTGTTTAAAATAATTACTGAGATTTAGCTCTCTTAATCTAAGAATGAGACCCAAATTTTCTCTACCCAGACTCCACCCAACAAGCCAGGGCCTGCAACCATCTCATCTTGTTCTATCTGCCGTCTCCTAGGCTCCCATCCAGCACAGGTATCACAGGTAAAGAAAGCATCAAATCAGACTATTGTCCCACATAACAGGTTACCTGCAATAGACCCGAAGAACGTTACTGCTGGGGACCAATCTGTATGCAGAGCATATTTAACACTAGGCCTGTAAAGTGGACCCATCTGACCTGCAGCACCATAGCTTAGTGGAGGGGAAGGGTGAGAACCGGGGACCAGGTGGAAGAGCCATGAAAATGCCAGGTCCTCACACAACACGGGAGAAAACCGAAGCGGGTGAAGGTGACACAGAAGCCCCTTAAAGACCATTTAAGGCCGCCGGAGTTCTGGCAGCCTATTCTTCGTTATGGGGTTCCACTTAAAAGGTCATTCCGAGCCAAATGGAGTAGTGAATGTCAGTAACCCCAGCCACTGCTCCAGACACGAGTCTCAGGTCAGTCACAGCTACAAAAGACCTTGTCTCAGAAGCCAAAACAAACCAAAAAACTTTTTAAAGAAAGGGGTATCATTATGTAGCTTTGGCCAGCCTGGAACTTAATCTGTAGACCAGGCTGACCTCAAACCGTGATCTGCCAGCCTCTGCCTCTTAAAACAAAACAAATTGAAGTCCATCCAAATTTAAAATGTGAGACAGGGTGCCTGCCACAAGGCATTCTGGGAGGGGCATTCCTAAGACCCAGCCCTTACTATTCAAGATGATCTGGGCAGACTCTGCACAGGTCCCTCCTCAGAGCAGAAAGACTGAGCTGTCACTCAGAGTGAGTGCTAACAGCAGAGTGAGCATCAATCACCATGCTATAGTTCATCTCTCACAGCTGAGAGAGGTGGGATTTTCACCCCCTACCTTGCAGAGTACAAGGAGTCCATGACATGTCATATCAAGCCAGAAAACTCCTTTCTAATCAAATGCACCAAGGAACACTTTTAAATACAGATACTGAGAGGAGGTTGGAAGTAGGAAATGCAGCAAGCAACATAACCTAAGGAATTTGCATTCTCCGTCTATAGGCATCAACGTCTTTAAGGCATTTCATGTTTTTTTTTTAATTTCTTTAACCTCTATACAGAAAAACATAAAACACAGAACATTACACCTGTCAGGTGCTGGGCCCTGAACTATCTCTAGGCAGCTGAAAGTCAGTACATCAGACTTTTAACGACGTGAAAGTTAAAGATTAAAAACATGTTGGAACGCTTACTCTATGCAGTGCCAAAAATGTGTCTATAACTTGTAAGGAGAGATGAGTGTGGGGCGCAGCAGGAGAAAGACAACGTGTTCGTGCTGAAGAGGAAACTAAGAACCTCACTGGCTTTCTTCCCTTCCTTCCTCTCTCTTGTGAAAGAAAGTGCTACTGAAATGTGGCGTGCTTTGCCACACCAAGAAATTAATCACACAAGACAGTGAGGCTGGAACCACTGGAGTCCTGGGTAGTCGACCAGTGCCACCTCTGCTCTGACGCATGGGGTTGGGTGCATCTGGCAAAGGCACTTGCATGGGCTTGGGGTCACACCTATTCAGACACAAGCTCTAGGTCACATCCTTCTTGCTACTCCAGGAATTGTAAAAATCCCACAGAAAGCACATGGAATCTTTTTGCTTGGCACTGCCATTTGCCAGCCCGTGATTTAGGAAGTAATGGCCATGCTTGGCTAACTCTCCCTTGGCACCTACTTGTTCTCCCCTCTCTTTCACAAGACATGTTGGTAAAGCATGATTGTACTTAGTAATTGTCCCCAAATTCTCATGCACAGCTATAACAATCTATGCATTGATATGTATGATATAACCATGATTCTTTCTTTCTTTCTTTCTTCCTTCCTTCCTTCCTTCCTTCCTTCTTTCTTTC
>LOJH01000199.1:61192-72611 GCA_001685095.1 Ellobius talpinus | reverse complement strand
ATAAGGTGGGAGGAGACAGGAGCTCAGATGTAGTCTGAGGTTTGGTGGAGACAGTTGCCGTCTGAGGATGCAGTCTGAGGACAGGATCGCCCCTTTGGTCTGAGGATGCGGTAGAGGTAAAAGGTCTCTCCAGTGGCTGGCTGCTCTGCTTCTCTGATCTTTCACACCCCAATATCAGACTCTGGGTTTTTACTATAAGACCAATTAGAGTCCGAGCTACAACTTTCACTACCTTATCTCCTGTTTTGATTTTTTGAGTTTTTTTAATAATTAAGGATAACCTAAGGATAACCACATTGGATTATCCGAGATTTTAGTATTACTATTATGCTACATAGGGATCAGATAGTTTTAAAGAGCTTACTGACGAACTGTTTGCTTAAGCCAACCAAGATTTACTGTGACTTGGTAAGAGACCATCTTTTAGGAGCAACTGCACAAGTTATTTGCTGGGGAAATGTTTTAATCTTATTTTAGTTTTAAAAAATCTGTACTTTTGCAGTTTTCAAACTTTTACCATTAGGTAGAACTGCATTCATTTCAGGGCTCAATGCTCCCACGGATCCACCTCTTGTTTACCTTTCTGGGCTATTTCCTTCACTTTGACCACATCCAAATTACTTCTTGTCCCCAGTACTGAAAGTCACAGCTCTGCACTTTCATGTGCTCTTCTCTCTGCCCGATACATCCTTTTCCTTAAGCTCTGTCTAACTTATCTAACTGTAAGTCTCAGTTCAGTCTTAAATTTTCAAGAAGTCCTCAGCCCCTCATAGTGCCCAGTATACACACCACTATTGCAGTGAAGAACATACGCTCATTTAGGTAGGGCCACTGCCGAGACAGCGAGCTGAGAGTGCTGGGCATCTCACTTTCACCAGCACATGGCCTGGTTCCATCACTGTTTGTTGGATGAAATGAAGGAAAGGACATTACACAAATGGACCAGCACCCTGGTTTGCTCAGTTGTTTCCCTCCTTTGCACTTCATTCCTAACACTCATATGTGTAACAAAAACATTAGTAAGACCTCAGGAACACAGACTCTCAATGAGGCCCAGGGTTGGGGGAGAGATGGTCCTTTCAGTTTGAGATCAGAGCTTAAGCATTGTCTAGCACTTAAGGTAGTAGACTGCACCCTAAAGAATGCTAGATACTCCCGACGGTGGTGGCATACACCTTTGATTCCAGCACCTGGGAGGCAGAGGCAGAAAGATCTCTGTGAATCTGAGAGCAGCCTGGTCTACAGAGTGACTTCTAGGTGCCAAGGATATATAGTGAGCCCATGTCTGAAAAAACAAAAACAAAACCAACCAAACAAAAAAAGCAAGCTAGATGCTCCATGGATATGCCAACCATCCTTTATAAACAGAACCAGTCCCCTTCTGAGATAATCTCACGTGTATGGGAGCTTCACCTGCATGCATGTCTGTACATCATGTGAACGTCTGGTGCCTGCAGAAGTCAGAAGAGGGAGTTGGACTGCCTGGAACTGAAGTTACAAATGGCTGCGAGTCACTATGTGAGTGCTGGGAATGGAACCTCACGCCTCTTCAAGAGCAACAAGTACTCAACAAGTATCTGCTGAGCTCTCTCCCAGAACCTAGCCTCTCCTTTTTCCTCTCTCACTTCCTTTAATCTAAGGGCCCTCTGCATGCTAGGCAAGCGCTCTAAGACTGAGCAACACCCAGGCCTGCATTGTTTTAAACACAGAATCTTGCTGTATGGCTCAGACTGAATCCTCAACTCCCGATCCCTCTACCTCTGACTCCTGGAGAGACAGGCATAAACCATTACAACTTAAGAAACAAAAAAGATTTTTATAAGATAGTGGGTCTAATTATGTAGCCCAGGCTAGCCTGGAGCTTGCTATGTCCTCTTACCTCTGCCACCCAAGTGCTGGGATCACTATTGCCCATCTTCTTACTATCATTGTTTTAATGGACAGTTTAAACTATTATGTATTTATGTGTGTCTGGGTGCGGTTTTATGCACGTTTGTGTGGGTGCCCATGGTGGCCAGAGGCATTGATTCCCTAGAACTGGAGTTACAGGAACTTGTGAGCTACCTGACATGGATGCTGGGAACCAAACGCGGGTCTGCACTCTTTACCACTGAGCTCTCTCCAGCCCAGCTCTCATTTCAAACTCAATAAATGGAACACAGAGAATCTTTCAGCATCTTTCTATTTCTGCACTTGCTTCCACTCATCCATCTGCAACTCCCCTTCACAACACTCAGCCTCCCTAGTTTATTCCCCATGTGGTAGCCAGAGAAGGATCTTAAAGAGTAGGAAGGCTGGCAAGTACTTCTCTACTTAAACTTTCAATGGCTTTCCATCTCATTCAGAATACAACTGCTATAATCTGGTCCCATTAACCCTGTGACGGTTCCCCCTTGCGCTTCCAGACACATGGCCTGTTCTTTGCACACAGCCCAGCCCGCAGCTTCCAACTTCCTGCTTTTGCACTTGCTGTTTCTTCTTCCAGACATCTGCATGGTTTCTTCCTCGGGGCTCTGCGTTAATCACAGCTGATCTTCTCAGGCAGGTGGGTCTTCCAGACCACGTATTATGACAGTAACAGATCACCCCTCCAATCCCATTATTTTTTCACTGTCCTCTTTCCTGTCCCACATGCTTTTCAGTTTTCTTTTTAACATTTATTTGCTGGCTTGATTGTACCTCTTGCAGTAAAACATGAATTATATGAAGGAATTTTTGTCTTTTGTTTACTACAGGATTCTCAGTACCCACATGAGTGTGGAGTAGATAGATGCCTTTAATCCCAGCACTCAGGAGGCAGACATAGGCGGATCTCTGTGAGTTCAAGGCCAGCCTGGTCTAAGTGTCCCAGGACAGTTACACAGAGACATCCTGTCTTGAAACACACACACACACACACACACACACACACACTATTTTTATATTAAAAATATACAAAGCAGCCAGACATATGGAACATGCCTGTAATCCCAGTCTCCAAGAGGTGGGATCAGGAGGATCACAGGCAGGAAGCTAGCTTGGACTACATAGCAAGGCCATGCCTTAAAAAATAAGCAAAACAGAGAATATCACTGTACAACGCAGCTCATAAATAGTAAGTAATATTTAATCTCCAATTTCACCTGTGTAAATGCACGGCATAAAATATATTTCTTATGTAAACTGTAGTTAAAAAAAGCACAAAGCTCACAATATTCACATTCCTAATAAAAAATGGTTTAAAAAAAATGGGTTCAGTGAGCAAAGGAACAGAATGCCCACTTCAGCTACGGCTCTGAGGCTGCCCAAAGCAGGCCACAGATGGTACAAGGAGAGGCTTGCCTTCCTCTGGTATACACACCATATGCAACATGTGGCCATAACAATATGAACCTACTTCCTTCCTAGGGACATCAACAGGAAAAACAAATAGAAATGATTATTATGAGGCACTTTGAAACACAAAAGTGAGCTAAAAATGCTTACTAACCATAATAATGCTTTTTTAAAGGTACTTTTTCAGGGCCTGCTGGGCAAAGAGTAGCCTGTCAGCGTCAGCCTGCACCCAGCAATTACTTTCCATAGCACAGGAGGCCTGCTGCAGTAGCTGCAGCCTCTTTATGGTGACACAGCTGGAGACTGAGCAGCCTAAATTAATATTCTAACTGTGTTCAATGTATTTAAAAGTACTATAAAAAGGTCTAAAATGAACCCAGCCTGAACTCTGGCAAATGGGGCCTCTTATGATACCTCTCACCACAGGTAACCAAAGGAGGCACCACTACCACAGGACCCAGTCGAGCCATACAGGGCTCACCTCTGAGATTATCTCATTCACTCTTCATGACGTCACATGTGACCTTTCCAAGTCTCTGAAGAATATTTTTTCTTTTTATTCCTTTTCTCCATTTAGCTTTTGGAAAGATTATTTGCAGACTGGTCCAAGTTAGGACCCAGCAGTGACGCCAACCATCTCCAGTTCTCCGAGGACTGATGATTCAGATGTGTTTTTAAAGTGCCACACAACCTAGTCAACAGATCCTAGGGGAATGGCTCCGAGTGACAGGCTTTTATCGGCACAGATTCTAAGTGTGATATATGTCATCTGAGACTCAGGCAGAAATGGCCTTTTCTGTTAGCTGCAAGAGTTCACCTGCACTTCAGCTTTCTTCATTCCTAGTCAATGCCCAAACTGTCTTCTTCCTTCAGTTTAAATGTTATCTTCTACCTCAAAGCCTGTTGAACAATGAATTATGGGGGAATCCTCAGAGAATCCTGAAAAAGTAGAGCTATCTGCAACTGCTGACAAAGTCTGGGCACAACAAAATGTAGCAGAAATAGTCATAAAATTCTCACAGAAAAGATCAATGTATTTTCTGCCGCATGGTAGTTACTCTTTAACCCAGCGATGAGCTGTAAACAACCCTCTTTCCGTATTCGTTCTGTCATCATCCAATAGGTCAGAATTCATGTGAGTTGAGTAGTGCTCAGACCGTACCAACTTGCTGGGTACCCTGTTAAAGGCTCTACCTGTTGACGCTCGGGAGTCGCTAGCTGTCAAGAGGATGTGAACGGGAACCCTATGAAGGGAAAGCACGGCAGCTTCCTCTCCTGACAGACGTAGAGGTTCCAGGTCCTAGGTCAAAGCCCCATGGCAACAACATGCACTGCAGCACTTGTAGTTTTGACAGAAATAGAAGCTTTGAACGGACATCTCCCCATGACTCCTAAAACTCAAAATCCTCAAGTAGGACAAATTATTTCTGACATTTAAAAATACAAGAAATTCCTAGGAGCCAATCTCTTTTGTAGGCCTTGTTTTAAGAACGGGGACTCATGTAATCCTCATTCTGCCATGAGAGTTATCTAATCTATTCTCAAAGAAACTCTCAAGTCATTTAGACCATGGGTTAGAATGTATATAGACTAAATTCCAAAATACCAAAGAGAAGATTAAGGTTGTAAAGTAGATAGACATTGGTTTCAATGAGATAGACACTGGTTTCCACGAGAGACTAAACTGTCGCAATTCTGATTTGGGCAGGGGCACACAAGGCCGTCTATGGGAGAAGCCCAAAGCACAGCAGCATTAGGACTACTGAAATCAAGCTCTGCAATGTTTAAAGATTTATCTTTAATTTTTACTGATGTGTGTATGTGCACACGCATATTGGTGCCTGTATGGCCCGGAACAGGGTGCTGGATCCCCTGGCGCTGGAGTTACAGGTGGTTGTGAGCATCCCAGTGTGGGTACTGGGAACCGAACACTGGCTTTCTGAAGGGGCAGAGCAAGCACTATCAATCACTGTAATGCTGTTTCCACCCAAGCTCTGCAACTCTTACTGTAGTTTAAATTTAAACCAGATCCAAGTAGCCTACCTACAGTCATTACAGAAGCTCTCTGAACTGCAGGGAACAGGTTAAACTCACACCCTCAAGATCCAGGCACAATATTCAGTGCAAGAACAGCCAAGTGACAACTTGTTCCCAAAGTCCAGTTCAGCTTAGAAATTCCAATTTCTGTACCTCTTATCTCTTAATTCATAATCACACCTATTTCCACCAATATAGATTTCTGGATTAAATGTAAAGAAAACCTGGGTCAGAATTTTTCTTTTAAAGGCAAATGCTAGGCTGATCATTATCTGAAGAAACTGTTTTCTCTTCTTTTGCAGCCCTAACTGACCTGGAACTCACTATGTAGACCAGATGGGCTTCAAACTCATGGTGATCTACCTGCCTCTGCCTCCTGAATGCTGGGATTAAAGGTGTGCGGCACCATGCCTAGCTGTGAAATCTTTAAAAACAAACCAAAACCTTAAAGTAAATAAAAGAATGACCAGATAAAATGAACAACCATGTCCTTTTATTTTTATTTGATTTCAATGCTGGGGTTTGAGTAAGTAGTCCAGGCTAGACTCTCAATGGTCCTCTTGCTTCAGCCTCCTGAGTGTTGGGACTGCAGGTATGAGTGGCCATGCCCAGTTTACCCTTTCTATTCAAGCTCCCCCACATCTCCGTCTATGTATCTCTCTTAAATACATCTCTGCATTTATTGGGGTTATGGAAAGACAAGCAATTTGCCTTCTGGACTCAGTGAAAATGTCTTGTTCAGCTATATTTCCTGTCAGGTATCTAAATGATTTTGGTTTCCCTTAGGCACTTTGAGAGCATTCCTCAACTTTTTCATTTACTATGAGCTTGAGCTTTCAAATTTACTCTAGAAATACTAATAAAAGTAGTCTTAGGCTCTTAGGACACAGTTGAATAATTTAGGGCTGGCAGTTTGATTTTATTCTTAAGAAGTACAGGCATAGGTTAATGACATAAAAATTATACAAATGTTAGAAGACAGAGCCTATTTGTCTCCTCATCTCCAATCTTGGGATGTATTAATATGCCTTAAAGCAACAGTTCCTTTCCCATTCTCTCCCATGGAAATGAATCTGTGATTGCGAATCTGAGATGAAATTTAGGCTCCAGATCACCCCCACCCAGGAAAATGCTCAGACCCTGAGCAACAGCAGGCAGAGGTTACAGTAAGGGAAACCTTACTAAGAGGAAGAGCTGGTCTTGCTGGATATTGGTTAAGAACTAGACGAATCTCAAAGCAATCCCCATCAAAATCACAACACAATTCTTCACAGACCTCAAAAGAACAATACTCAACTNATAGTCAAAACAATCCTGTACAATAAAGGAACTTCCAGAGGCATCACAATCCCTCATTTCAAGTTCTACTATAGAGCTACAGTAATAAAAACAGCTTGGTATTGGCATAAAAACAGACATGAGGATTAATGGAATAGAACAGAAGACCCTGACATTAATACACACAACTATAAACACCTGATTTTGACAAATAAGCCAAAATTGTACAATAGAAAAAAGAAAGCATCTTCAACAAA
Source organism: Ellobius talpinus (assembly GCA_001685095.1). Lineage (NCBI taxonomy): Eukaryota > Metazoa > Chordata > Mammalia > Rodentia > Cricetidae > Ellobius > Ellobius talpinus. The sequence goes on along the minus strand of LOJH01000199.1, from coordinate 65,724 downwards.
TGGTGCTGACATAACTGGATGTTGACATGGAGAAGAATGCACATAGATCCATACCTATTGCCACCCACAAAACTCAAGTCCAAGTGGATCAAAGACCTCAACACAAACCCAGGTACACTGAACCTCATAGAAGGGAAAGTGGGAAGTGGCCTTGAATGCATTGGCACAAGAGACCACTTCCTAAATATAATGTCAGTAGCACAGACACTGACGGCAATGATTAATAAATGGGACCTCCTGAAACTGAGAAGCTTCTGTCAAGCAAGGGACATGGTCAACAAGACAAAACGACAGCCTACAGAATGTTGGAAAAGATCTTCCATAACCCCAATCTGACAGAGGACTGATCTCCAAAATACATAAAGAACTCAAGAAACCAGACAGCAAAATACCAAATAATCCAATTAAAAAATGGGGTACAGATCTAAACAGAGAATTTTCAACAGAAGAATCTCAAATGACCAAAAGACAACTAAGGAATTGCTCAACATCGTTAGTCATCAGGGAAATGCAACTCAAAATGACTCTGAGATATCATCTTATACCTGTCAGAAAGGCTAAGATCAAAAATACTGATGACAGCTTATGTTGGAGAGGATGTGGAGTAAGAGGAACACTCCTCCACTGCTGGTGGGAGTTAAAACTTGTATAGCTACTTTGGAAATCAGTACAGTGGTTTCCCAGAAAACTGGAACTCAATCTACCTCAAGACCCAGCTATACCACTTTTGGGCATATATCCAAAGAATACTCAAACATACCACAAGGATACTTGCTCAACTATGTTCATAGCAGCATTACTCATAATAGCCAGAGCCTGGAAACAACCTAGATGCTCCTCAACTGAAGAATAGATAAAGAAAATGTGGTACATTTATACAATGGAGTATTACTCAGAGGTAAAAATCAATGACACCATGAAAACTGCAGGCAAATGGATGGGACTAGAAAAAATCATCCTGAGTGAGGTAACCCAGACCCAGAAAGACAAATATGGTATGTATTCACTCATAAATGGATATTAGATGTAAAGCAAAGGATAAACAGGCTATAATCCATAGCCCCAGAGAAGCTAGCTAACAAGGAGGACCCTAAGAGAGACAGGCATGGTACCCTAAGAAGGGAAAATAGATAAGATCTTCTGGGTAAACTGGAGGTGGGGGAAGAGGGGAGGGGAAAGAGGATGAGAACAGGATGGTTGAATTCACAGGATGGTTGAGTTGGGGGAGGGATGGAGAGGGAGAGAAATGAAAAAGATATCTTGACAGAGGGAACCATTATGATATTAGGGGGAAACCTGGTGCTAGGAAAATTCCAAAGAATCCACAAGGATGACCCCAGCTAAGACTCCTAGCAAGAGTGGAGAGGGTGACTGAACCGGCCTTCTCGTGTAATCAGATTGGTGACTACCCTAATTGTCATCATAGAACCCTCACCCAGGAACTGACAGGAGCAGATGAAGAGCTTCTGGAGTCCAGTCAAAGAGAGGGAAAGGAAGGATTATACCAATGTGTGTGTGTGGGGGGGGTTGGGGCAAGATCATGATGAGGAAACCCACATAGACAGCTGATCCAAGCTAGTAGGAGCTCATGGACTCTGGACTGACAGCTGGGGAGCCTGCATGGGGCCGAATCAGGCCCTCGGAATGCAGGTGACAATTGTGGCTTGGGTCTATTTGTGGGACCCTGGCAGTGGGACCAGGATTTATTTGTGATGCATAAATTGGCTTTTTGGAGCCCATTCCCTATGGTGGGATGCCTTGTTCAGCCTTGTTGCAGTGGGGAGGGACTTGGTCCTGCCTCAACTTGATATGCCAGGCTTACTTGACTCTCCATAGGAGGTTTTACTCTCTCTGAGGAGTGGATGGGGGGAGGGAGGAAAGGTGAGATGGAGGGGAGTGAGGGGGAACTATGGTTGGTATGTAAAATGAGTTAAAAAGAAGAGTTAGAGGAATCCTGATGTTTATAAATGGAAAAATAGGCTTATCCAATAACAAATAGTAACTATCCACTTATGGTGTTGTTTGGTACTATTCTAGGCACTGAGGTATTAGGAATGGGGGGCAATAATTGCTACTTTTCAACAGTTTGCTCTTGTCAGAGTGGGGAAGGAAGTATGGGTGAAAATGTATTTAAAATGTGGCAAGTAGCATCGGAAGAAAAAAGGGTGGAGTGAGACCTTAAAAAGATTCTGTTTTAGAAGAGGTGTTGTCGAATATTTGTGTACACTGTGTGAAGCTGTGTCACTGTGATTGGTTTACTAAAGAGCTGAATGACCAATAGTTAGGCAGGAGAGAACAGGTAGGATTTCCTAGGAGAGAAAGCTGGGAAGAAGAGAGGCGTATGACTTCACCAGCAGACTGGGAGCAAGTCGGTTGTGCCATACTTAGAAGAGACAGATGGTAGAATGTAGATTAATTAAGTTATAAAAGCTATTTGGGGAAAAAGCCCAAGCTAAGGCCAAGCTTTCATAATTACTAAGTCTCTGGGTCATTATTTGCAGGTTGGTGGTCCAAAGATAGTACAACTAGAAAGCTTGCTACACAGAGGCCTGAAAGAACTAAATAAGCCATTGGGAGGGCACACTCCAGAGGAGAAATAGCCAATCTAAAGGGTTCAAGGTAGTAGAAGACCTACTGCCAGCCCTACAGCAGAGAAAGGGGTGGAGAGACAGATGGAGTCAATGAGGTACGAAGAGAGAAGGACATGGTTAGGACATGTAAGGTCCTGTAGCCTACCATTAGGACTTCAGCTTCTCAGCTTAGAAAATTATAAATGCACCATTCTTTCTGTCTGGGAATGTGAGCTCAAAGGGTTTCTGCACAGAACTTTCACCATAGCAGGTTCATTTCTATGAGCTTTGTGCCTTACAAGGAACTTCAGGGTCAAGAGAAAATGATGTCAAGATACATGGCTCTGCTCTTGTTCCAGGTAGCATCCCTCCATACCCCTGTGGCCTTGTGCTCCAATGATCTATATAGCCAGTCGCACTGTACTCATTAAAAAAAAAGTTTTATGGCAAGAAAGCACAACAGGAACTTACAGTGTAGATGTGACCTCTTTCTGTCAAAATATGACTAACCTGTGATACTACGCTGATCAACCCAGTGGCTATCTAAACACCATTATTACAAACCCTCACTTTTTTCTTACTCTAGTTAGTTAGCCTTCAGTAGAATTCCTTTATATAGTACTGGTGCCAAAAATAGCCACCAATAATTTCACAGGCAGAGACAGGTCAGTTCTCCACATGATAACTAAAAAAAAGATATTATTTTTATTCTATGTGTGTGAGTGTTTTTTTTTTGATTTTTTTGATTTTTTTTTACTTCTATTAAGTCCTTATAAAACAGAATATAAAATCCTGGTGTTGACAGTTGGTGGGAAAGGAGTCTGTGGTGGTCTTTCTAGCTGGCAGGACAGAGCTGAAAGTGCTTGCATGCTGCGCTCTAAAACAAGGTCTCATCTTACAGAATCCAGCATGGTTGGTGGCCAAGCCATGGATCGTCTCACAGTTAAGGGGTCTGAGACATCCTCCAGGTTGGACACGGAGAAGACCAAGGAAGTGACAGCCCTGCAGGGGCTAGTCCTTGGGTGCCCAACAGCTGAATCACACGAGTGAGAACTGGGGTGCCCAGAAGCCCCCCCTTCAGGAGGCCTTTGGAATGTGTCCAGAGGCAGGCAGGACTGAAGGAAACCTCTCCCATTGTGATGATCCTATGTGACTGGGGAGAAGGGTGTTGGGCAGTGGGTATCCCAAGCCCCCACCCACCAGACCCCAATATTTAAGAACTCTTCAAGAACAGGGAAGCAAGTCAAACTATTTCTTTAAAAAAAAAAAGCCTAAACTAAACTCGACAAACACTCTTGACCAAGAGGTTTTAAGCCAGGAGCCCTGGAGACACCTGAGCAGAATGCGGGGCGGGGTGGCCTGGTCCCCAAAGCCGCCCCCCCTCCCTGTCCAGCAGGGCCACGGAGAAAATGGGAACTTGTATAGTATAGTAGCTCATGGCTAGAAACAGCCCCCAGGCCTGGTGCACTGCAGGCCCACCCAGTGCCTTCTCAGCCCCTCTCAAATGCCCAGAGGAAGGCCAAGGCAGCGTTGGCTCCTTTCCTGAAGGTAGGCACACACAACCCCCTGTCCTTGGAGGCAGAGGAAGGTAAGGGACCTCTGAGTGTGGCTACAGCTCAGGGTAACATAAGGGAGCCAGGAGAGCTCATGAACTCCAGGGGCAGCGTTGGGCAGGCTGTGGCCGTGGTCAGGCTGAGCCCTGAGAAGGGGCACTCAGGTGCCCTGGTGGGGAGACACATGGGGACCCCATGTTTGCTTATGTGGACCTTGTCCAGCACCTCTCCTGCCTTGGTGGAGCTAGCTGGGTACAGGTCCTCCTCAGGCCCTGTTCCTGGGAAGGGGGACTGGGAGCTATAGGCCTTTTCCAGGGTAAGGAGCTAAGCAGCCTGGAAGGAGACTGTGTGTGAGTGTTTTACCTGCATGTATGTATGTATGTATGTATGTATGTATGTATGTATGTAT
>LOJH01000199.1:46780-61135 GCA_001685095.1 Ellobius talpinus | reverse complement strand
ATGTATGTATGTATGTATGTATGTATGTATGTATGTATGTATGTATGTATACCATTTGGGTGCCTGGTGTCCAAGGAAGCCAGATGGCATCAGATCTCCTAGAACTGGGGTATAGACTGTTGTGAGCCCTCATGTGGGTGCTGGGAATTCAATCCATGTCCTCTGCAAGAGCAGCAAGTGCTCTTAACCACTGAGCCATCTCTCCAGGCTTCCCAATGCTAAACTCTTACCTTAAGCAATTCTGTAAATCCTATATAACAAACACCCCCCGCCCCCCGTCCCTGCCTACAGTCATAACTCTTTTCCCTTTCAATGATAGCTATATGTACCTTGCTAGGACTGGGAGAGACTGCAGCTATCACATCATAGCATCAATACTCACGGATAGAGGAAGGAAACTTATCGGCTGCAGCCTGCTGTGAGAACTTATTATTAAACTTTCCTTTTTTTTGAGGTTCAAGGAATTGAACCCAGGGGCTTCATACATGCTGGGCAAGAGTTCTACCATTAGGCTACACCTTCTACTGCTGTTCAACTTTAAAATAGGAGCTAGCAGATAGCTCAGTGAGTAAGGGCACCTGCCACCAAGCCAGACACAACCTGAGTTAAATCTCCAGGATCCACATGGTAAAAGGAGATAATCAACTTGTTTAAGCTGTTTTCTGACTGCCCCCTCCCCATGTGCACACTCGCACTGAAGAAGGCACTGAAGTCCTTGTGCTCACAGATGAGCACTAGGGGAACCTGGACTGTCAAACACACAGGGTTGTTCCTGCAAATGAGAGGATGCATACATAACCTGTTACCTACCCAGAAGGCTGGGAGCAGACATGGTTAATAGCCTGGTGACCTTTTCACTAGTTATGTGACCATACCGGATCCTCCCCCATCCCTTATCAGGAGCTTGCTTTTCTTGGTCAGTCTATAGAACCTATCTTTATGGAAAGTGTCACATGTGCTTTACAAAGAGTTTTGATGTAGTCCCGTCTGATCTTTAGTTTACTTAGTTGACTCAAGATTTATATATGCCTTATTTTGCACATGGGATTGAGTTAATTAATTATCACAAGCAAAGTTTTCACTAAATTGTACTGTGCTTAAGAATGTCTAAAATAAAAGACTCAGGGTCAGACTCCCAAAGTCTGAAGCAACACTGGCTACTGAGACATATTGAACCGAACTGTGTTCTTGCCTCCCGCAGCTTGGTTACTCTGCTGGCTGTGAAGGTCACAGAGATCCACCCTCACACCACACATGTATACACTAAATAAATCATGTAAAAAGCCCCTTTAAAACACATTCAATAGAAACTGTACTATGTTCTAAGATTATGAAGGCAGGACTATATGAGTTAAAGTAACACCCCAAATCCTAGACTAGCAGGCTATAGAAGCACTAGTAGCAGCATGAAAACTTCAGATTAGCTGCAAATTGGAAATAACTAGAGTTACAGCTGTGCCTATGTACTGTCTGGTTTGTTATCTAACCTTACGTGGACAAAAAGAAGACATGTGGCTGTTGAGATGCTGAAGAGGACAGGTCACTGAGCACTGACACTATCTCTAGGCAGTGCACCAGGGAAGCATCATATACAGAAGGGACAGAAACTGTCAGCAAAAGAATAGATTCTGAGTATTTACTTTCCAGTTCTTTCAGTGGTTACTGGAAACAAAGGCCGCTTCTAAGCCAAGGACCACTGTTCATTCATACACCTTTCAAAAATATTGGTCAATATTTTTCTTAGTTTCTAAACTATATTAGACTCCTAACAATATTCACCAGTAACCCCACGTCTGTTTGTTTTTTGCTTTTCTCTTAAAATAGTAAGACTGACAACTACAACAACGCTTTCCCTTAAACCAGGCTTTCCTGAAATGGAACAAAAGGGAAAGCAAAGCCAGGTGTGGTGGACACCTGTAACTCCAGTTACTCAGGATGCTCAGGCAGGACTGTGAGTTGAAGGCTAGACTGTGCAACATAGGGAAAATTATCTCAAAACAATACAAGAACATAAATAAAAGGGAAAATGAGTTCAGATTCAGTGCATTTTCATTATATGCCACTATGACTGATTTTCACTCTGCATACTTTGATTCAGAAAGAAACTTCTGTAAAATCCACAGTTGGTACCTACAGAGATACTAAAGGAAGACAATTTCATTTCAAATAACTATCTTTCTTATGGAATTTTATGAAGACAGAGAGGATTTTAGGATAATAAACACTGATAGTATTCCTGCAAATACTCAAACCCCTACCACTGCCAGTGTACTTAGTGTGAATTCTATCAAAACCAGACAGGCTTTGAAACAGAAAAAGAGTAAACAAAAGCTATCCTCGCAAGTGTAGGATTTTCTATTCTCACTAAGAATGGAACCTGGGGTCTTGGGCATGCTAGACAAGAGCTCCGACACGGAGATACAGCCCGAGCCCCAGGACAGCAGCCTTTACACATTCATGCTCGTGGGGCTTTGCAAAGCATCTCTTTTCTACTTGCTCTATGTGTATATTTTGTTTTGTTTTTTCTTTGTTTTTGGGTGGTGAGAATTTAATCCCAGGCCTTAAACATGATAGGAAGAGTTATATCACCACACTATACTCCAAGCCCTCAATTTTTATTTCAGTAACTAATGGTTTTTGTATTATGAAGCTTGAATAACCTACACTTTTAAAGGCAAAAATTTTATATCTTATAAAATGTATCATTAGAGAAAAACATAAGAGAGTATTATAAGTAAATAAGTATAAGTAAATGTGAATGAGACTCTAAAATAGACCAGGAAAATCCCAGAGTTCTCTTTAACTTGAACCTATAATGTACATTCAAGCTTTGTGTAAAGATTTTTCAGGATAATGAGAACAGAGGGACTGAAAAGACATTACCTGTTTTGTACTGAAAATTCAACATTCTCTAAATACCTAAAGATCATATAGTTAAAGCTGTTTCTAACCATGTAACAAACTAGAAGCCTCCAACAGATTTCATTTTCTATTATTCACTTATAGCTTATAATTATGCTAGAAATGGGTATGATTTTAATAAGAGTCTGGGGCTGGAGAGATGGTTCAGGGGTTAAGAGCACTGGCTACTCTTTCAGAGAACCTGGGTTCAAATCCCAGCACCCACATGTCAGCTCACAACTGTCTATAATCCAATTTCAAGTGATCTGACACCCTCACACAGGCATACAAGGAAACAAAACAAAACAAAAACAAAATGTCCTCATGCGTGTGTGTTTATTTATGTGCAGGTGCCACAGGGTACATATGTGGAGGTTGGAGGTCACTTGCAAAAATTTGTTCTCTCTTTCCATTATGTGGGTTCCAGGGATCTAACTTAGGTGTGTCTTGTTTCAAGGACCTTTACTGGCTGAACCATTTTGCTTGCTCAAAAAAGAATTTTTAAGAAGGTTTAATCAGTCTTCTAAGCAAAGACAGAAATATAAATCACATTTAAGGCTGAGGCTATGGTTAAATTGGTAGAGTGCTTGCCTCAAATTCACAAAGCCCTGGGTTCAGTTCCCAGAACCACATAAACAGGAAGTGGTAGCATAAGCCTGTAAACTCAGGTGTTCAAGGTAATCTCCAGCTACAGAGTTAGAAGCTGGCTGAAATACATAAATTCTGCTATAACTAAAGAAGAATAAAACATTTTAGTCATAAATCCATAAAGGAAGTGAATACTTAAGAGCAATAACATCTTAAGAGAAAGCACACAGATTGGGCAATAAAACCATAGAATCCTTAAGCCAGTTAGGAATTAAATCTTTAAATGGTTAGCACTCTGGACTTGAATGGTGGGGTAGGGCCATTTAAAAGAGAAGACTGGGGATGGAAATGCAGTCTGTCTGGAGAGCTTAAGGCCCTGAGCTCAACCCACAGTGAAGCTCCATTTAAAAACAAAGAAAAAAAGAGGTTGGGTAGTATCCTTTAATCACAACACTTAGGAAGCAGAGGCAGGCAGATTTCTAGGCCAGCCTGGTCTACAGAGTGAGTTCCAGGACAGCCAGGGCTACACACAGAGAAACCATGTCTTGAAAAACTAAAGAAGAAAGAAAAGAGGATTATGATGCCATCAATAGACCTAGATTTCCATTCCTTTCCCATTCTGGTAGATAGCACCTGAAGCCTTAGCTCTATGTAAAACGGGAAGATTAACTCCTTTAGAAAGGACGAAACACTGAGGGTTGGCCAGTTAAGTGGCATTACAGACTGAATGTTAAGACTCGTCTTTTCCTAAAAACTGACAGAGTCATTAAGGTACACTCGGGATATTTAGAGACATCTAAAAAAGAATCAAGACAGTTTAAGAAAAAGGACAAGGTTTAAAAACAACAACAACAAAGACCATAAAAATCAACCGATTTTAAGAACAGAGAAACAAAACCAAGCCTTCCCCCCAACAATAGCCACAATGACCTAAGAGATGATTTCAAAAGGCATTAGAGTTTTAGGAGAAAAGAAACACAATAGGGCAGGGGGAAAAAGTAAAGATTAAGAACCAACTCAAATTTGAGCAAAATGATCAACTCAGAGATTCCAGAATCTCTACATGCTCCTAGTCAGAAGACTATAAGACAAAAGATGAAGGGCAGGGAGGTGATGTATGCTGAATTGGTTAATAAAGAAACTGGCTTGGCCTGACAGGGTAGAACAGAGCTAGGCGGGGAAAGCTAAACTGAATGCTGGGAAAAAGGTAGAGGCAGAGAAAAGCCACAGAGCCGCCAGAGACAGACATGCCAAAACTTTGCCGGTAAGCCACATTCACATGGAGATACGCAGATTAATGGAGACGGGTTAGTTTAGGGTATAAGAGTTAGCCAGAAATATGCTTAAGCTATTGGCCAAACAGTATTACAAATAATATAGTTTCTGTGTGGTTATTTCAGGGCTGAGCAGCTGAGAACAAACAAGTGGCTCTCCTACAACAGGTAGGCTACAAAGAAGAGCTCTCTGCACTACCCATTCTAGCAACTATTTTATATGGAGTAGAGGAATAGAGATGTTTACTGAATTTTAATTTATATAACCACACTGTAAACTGAGGGCTTTTTGGCAGCGGGACCAGGAGGGATAGAAACTTGCATCTACATCATATGCAGGCTAATGACTAATATATTAAGCAGTACAACTAAAGAGGATTGAGGCTATAGCTTCACCGTACAACACTGACTTATGCCACAAGTTCCTCAGCTTGATCACCAACACTGTCACCTCCCAAACACAATGAACAATATGGCAGAAGCTTACAAAGATAGCAACTACCCTTCGTAATAAATTTTTCCAATTTAAATAAATAGCAATAGTAAAACCAAAACAAGGGGCTATGGATGCAGCTCAGCGGTAGAATGGTCACCTATTATGTACAAGGCTCTGCATCTGAGTCCCAGAAATGGAAAAAAAACCAGGACACTAAGACAAATTAGGAATTTGAACATTAAATGGATACTTGGCTGTCAAGAAATTCTTGGTAATATTTTTAAGATATGAAAATAACTATTGTAGGTGTGTGTGTGTATGCGTGTGTGTGCGTGCAGGCCAGATACTGATGTTGGGTGTCCTCCTTAATCAGTTATTGTGGTTTGAATATTAAATATTCACAGCTGCTGGTGCAACTGTGGGAAAGTTGTGGAACTTTTAGGAGGTGGAGTCTTGCTGGAAGAAGTGGGCTACTAGGACTGAACCTTGAGACTGTATGTATGGCCCCTCCTCATTTCCTGTTCACGCTTCTTTCCAATGTAAGTCAGCTTCTTGCTCCTGCCTGCTGCCATGTCCTTCCCAACATGGTGGGCTATATCCTTCAGAAACTATGAGCCAAAGTTTGTGTTTGTCAATATATTTTGTCATGGCAGTGAGAATGTAACTATGACTTGTTCCAACTTTTTTTAGACAGGGTCTCACTATATAGTCCTGGCTGATCCGGCACTCTCTTATGAAGAACAGGTTAGCCTTGAGCTCTACCTGCCTCTGTTTCCTGAGTGCTGAGATTAAAGTTCAAATCACTCTGCCTGGTTCCAACTTATTTTTTTTTAATACAGGCTCTCTCACTGATTGGCTAGACTGTATTGCCAGCATGCCACGGAGCCCCCATCACCTCCCATCACTGGAATTACTGGTACTTGTTGTCACGCCCAGGTCCTCATGCTTTCTTTACCCACTAAGCCGTTTTCCTAGCCCTATCACCCTACTGTGGGTTTTTTTTTAAGAATCTTTTTTTGTTGTTGTTTTGAAGATATATGATAAAATTCACACAGATAAAATGATACCAATGTCTGGGGTTTGCTTTAGAAAAATGGAGTAGTCTGGAAAGGATGGGGAACCTATATAAAACTTCATTAGTGAAGTACAGGGTAGAGGACAGGATGAAGAACTATAAAGACTTCAGAGTAGAGAGAAAATGATTCTTAACCTAGAATTGATACAAAAAGTGTTAAACAACTGTGAAGACAACAGGTGAAACCTTAGGGCAGGAGAAATGGCTCAGCGGTTAAGAGCATTGGCTGTTCTTCCAGAGGCCCTGGGTTCAATTCCCAGCACTCATATAGTGACTCAAAACTGTCTGAAATTCTAGTATATCCAACAACCTCTTCTGGCCTTCATAGGCACCACACGCATGGCACACAGATACACACTCAGGCAAAATAACCATATACATTAAAAAAAAATGGTGTCTCCAAAAATTTATTTCCCTAGTCTCAGGAAGATCTGTTTTATCAAAATGAAAAAAAAACCCAAGAAAATAAAATTAAAATGCGGAGAGCCCGTGGAGATGAGGGTGGTGTTGCATGGTGTCAGGGTGATAGCAGCAGTCTGCATGGAGACAGGCTTTAAAACTTCAGAAGAGACTTCAAGAAAGGCAAGCTGACAAGACCATGGTGGAGAATATCAACTCCATCCATAACACTTTGGACTGAATTGTGCTTAAGAACATAAAAGAAGACATTAAATTATTGATTTATAAGAAGTTTTGTGGGGAAAAAAATCACACCTTATTATATGGTTCAACATGACTGCATTTTAACAACAGTAATCACTGACTGAAGCAAATTTCAAGATGGAATGTGGGAAATGCATGCAGATGATAACAGCAAGGCAGAGAGGAACTCTTAAAACCCAGAAGTTCCAGTAGACAATGTTTTATTTACAGAAGCAAATAGCAAAAGGATCAACTAGAAGAGGCAAAAGAGGTTGCTTTTATGGAGAACTGGGGCCACACTGGGGAAAGAAGGCTGGGGTCTGAATTTTCCCTGTAGAATCAGTGTTTTTTTTTTAGAGATGGATTCTCATACTTTAGCTTAAGTTATTTATTCAGCTAATCTGAAGCTCACTATGTAGCCCAGGCTAGGCTTATACTTGCTGCAAGTCTCTTGCCTAACCCATACTGGTGCTGAGGTTAGAGACACCACGTCCAACCCAAATGACTCTTTAAGTGATACTCACATAACCCTACTAAAAAGTATCCTTAAATAATGACGCTATCAATATTCTCATGCACAGCACCATGAAAAAGGAAGCCATGAAGCCATGGGAACTCTAAGGCATGTCACAACTCCATTGTCTCTGTTCAGGCTCTGACTTAAGAAGCAGTTACTTGCCAGTGAGTATACTGAGAAAATGTTCTTAAGCAACTAACACATGAAGAATGGAAACAATGACACTGGAGTCAAACACATTTAGAGAAAAATTATTTAGAGACTTGTTAAGGTTTTTGTTTTATTTAAATAGAGGGAATAATCTTTTCTTTTTTAAGGATATAATTATCTGATATAAATAAACTCAAAAGAATTCTGCAATAGGGCAAATTTAACTTTGTATGCTATTCATAAGCTGGATTTAGAGGCCGTGTGTGTGTGAGAGAGAGAGACAGAGACAGAGAGAAAGAGAGACAGAGAGACTTGTTGTGGAGCAAACCTAGAGTTTTACACACTGTAGGCAAGAACTCTGCCACTGAATTATATCCTCAACCTCACAAAAGCTTTTCAGCCAGCACTGGAATGGTAGTAAAATCATTCCAGGTTCAGATCTCTACCAGAGATTCATCCTGTATCTGCAGCACAATTATTGACTTTCCACTTTTAGAAGTAATCGAGGCTGGGGAGACAGCTCAGATAGTATAGCGCTTACTTTGCAAGCATGAGGACCTGGTTTTGATGACCAGAAACCATTAAAATACAAACATGCATGGGGTAAAATGCTTTCAATACCAGCAGTGGGAAGACAGGCAAAGACAGGCAGATCCCTAGGGCTCGCTGGTCTCCTAGCTTAGCCTGCTGATGAGCTCTGGGCCAATGAAAGACTGTGTCTTAAAACAAAGTGTTCTCCTGAGGAAAATGACACCAGGGGTTGACCCCTGATCTACACACACATAGAGGAACAGCAGAGATGGCTCAGCTGGTTAAGACCTGGTGTCTAGGTCTGAGCATCTGAGTTTGATCCTTAGTAGTCACATAAGAAAGTCAGCTATGGTGGCATGTGTCTGTAAGTCAAACACTTTGGAAGCAAAGAAAGTAGATAGCTGGAGCTCATCAGACAACCAGACAAGCTGAATCAAAAAGCTCCAAGTGAATCCTATCTCAAAATACAAGGTGGATGCCAACCACTGGCTTCCATATCCACACACACATACATGTATGCATATTATACACACCACGCACAAATACAGGTGAAGAAATGGTATATTTTTTAACTTAAACTATTTCATACTATAACAAGTGGTAGTTTATTGAACATTTTAATGAAAAACTTTTGTGACAGTAGTAAAGTAAGTTTGAGCTACTTGGTCTAGTCTTAAGTTATATTTAACTCTTCTTGTTCACATCAGGACAAGAGCAGAATGGAAGCTAAACTCTGCAGTTCCTCACTCACTCCAGCTTTCTATTCGCCTCGTCTCCCAGCAGACATTGATATAGTGTTCAGAGGGGATGAAAGCTTTTCTCTTCAAGGTTTTATCTTTACCACTGACAAGTGACAATTAATAAGAGTCACAATTATGCTACCCCTGAGAGAAAAGGGCCCATGAGGAAAACTTGGAGAATCAGTAGTTGACTAGAGATGGAATTGGGGTTGGGTGGGTTGTGTTTGCTAGGCAAGTGACAGGCCTAACCTTTAGACACAGTCTTTTACAGACTGCTTTTTATAACAGCAGGTATGTGAAAAATAACTTATTAAAGAAGATCCACCTTCTTTTAGGAGGGTTCCTATCAGGGATTCAGTAAATTAGAAATGCAAATAGGAAAGTGAATTAACAATTCCTTTGTTTTCTTTTAGGAACCAAACACTTGCCCTAGTTTCCGTGACCCAAATATCCTTCCTTCCTACTTCTGAAGGGAAGCATTCGTGCACGCATGCCAACTGTCCTAGACATCATGCTTGGGGCTTAATGGGCCAATGGGAGGTTAGCCTCCAAGAAGAGAGAACACATGCATATCTGGGTTAGTTACTTCAAGACTGTGAGCTGGAAACGCCCTTGACACATTGCTTTCCTCGTAGTAACAGCCAATTCTATCTACGGAGTAATTCTAGTTTTCTTCTTCTAGTCTCAGCCAAATTACATTCTGACTCACTTGTCTACTCTAAAAAATTCTTACTCAGTGCTAAGAAAAGCAACAGTCAGCCACTGTGGCAACAAGGTAGCCAGGGAACCGGCAGACAATTGTGCTGGTGTCCCACTACTGAAGAATGTTTAGGTTGAAGTGCAACACAATAGCTTGTTTTATCAACAGGACTCACATCCTACATGGGTATTTCTAGAACACCAAGCAATGCGATCCATCTGTCTGGACTGGAATGTGCATGGTTAATAATTTTTTTCACCATGTTAAATATATTTTAGTCGCATTCAAACATTCTGTTGTTTCAATTTCCAGTCAGGGATGTCCTTCATTAAGCCTTACGTCTGCCACAATGCATCTTCTTCCTTTTCTCCTTTCCACTGACCAAGTGTAAGCTAATTATCAACATATTTTCCCTTCAGGTGGGAGTCTTCTGTTTTTAAATAATTTATTTTTATTTTATTTGGATTGGTGTTTTGCCTGCATGTATGTGTGAGGGTGTCAGATCTTGGAGTTACAGACAATTGTTAGCTGCCATGTGGGTACTAGGAATTGAACTCAGGTCCTCTGAAAGAGCAGTGTTCTTAACGGCTGAGCCATCTCTCCAGCCCCCAGGAGTTTTCTTTAAAAAATTATTACTTTTATGTGTATGAGTATTTGCTTGTATTCATGTATATCATGTGTGTGTAATACCTACAGGGGTCAGAAGAGGGTGTCCTATCCCCTGGAACTGGAGTTACAGACAGCTGTGAGTTGCACGTGGGTGCAGGGAATGGAACTTGGTTCTCTGTTAAATGGAGACAGTACTCTTAACTATTAATGCATGTGTCCGGTTTTTTGAGTTGGAAATTTTAAATCAGGCATGGTGTTACATGCCTATAATCCTACACTTAGAGGAGGTAGAACCTTGAGAATCAGAAGTTCAAAGTTATTCTTAGCCAAGTTAGGATACATGACTCTCTCAAAACACACTTTAAAATGTTGAGTAACTCTAAGCATAACTTGTTTTTGTTTATTAAAACAAAATAAAAACTCTTCACCAAAGTGTTACTTCAAACTATTTTGTTACCAACTTTATCATATGGAAAGAGGTTTCTCCTTGGAGGTTTCCTATTGGAAGGATGGGTCTTTAGCATGCTGGAGTTGAGACAGGGAACAGCCTAGTGGTGAGGGCACTGGAAATGCTGGCCCTTTTAAGACATTCCAGTAGCTCTTGTGAGAGCTTGTCTAGGTTTTGAAAGAGTAAGTTTTTATTTTAAAAAATCACTGCCTCTGCTTCTCCTTCACTTTCACTGTTTTTCCCTGTCACATGTCATCTACCACAATTCTGTGCAGGATAAAAGGAAGCCAAAGTGCCCTCACCAGATTAAATGTTGACACCATGCTCTTACACCTGCTGAATTGTAAGCTAAATACTCCTCTGTACATGGGTATTTTATTATAGCAATGGTGAATGAGCAACTATAGATAGATCATTTTACACATAAAGGAAAATCAGCAAGATATTAATAAACTCTGTGAGTAAAGGAAAACTCTGACCTGCAAGTTATTCAGAGGTTCCATCTTCATGACTGGGCCCAAGGTGTTGAGAGGCAGAGAGACATCAATGCTCTGGTTTGGCATCAGTGGAGTATGGATGGCCAAGGGTGTGCTCGGGATGACACCAAAACTAGAGAGAGGAGGAACATCCGGGCATCAGTCAAGAGGCAGAGGTCACACACCTGTAGGTTTCCATAGCTTAGTCACAGTGAAAGAACTTTCAAGACAACTAAATAGAAGCTACAGCAGGAAACAGTGTTCTCTGCTGACCTGCTCCAACACTGGCTATAATCATAGTTTCTGACTATTTCCATTACATGGATTAGAAAGACAGCTGACCTGAGCTAGTGGGAGCTCACAGACCCTGGACTGACAGCTAGGGAGCCTGCATGGGACCAACCTAGGCCCACTGCATGCGAGTGACAACTGTGTAGCTTGGTCTGTTTGTGAGGCCCCTAGTAGTGGTATCAGAACCTGTCCCTGGTGTATGAGCTGGCTTTTGGGAACCTATTCCCCAGGCCGGGATGCCTCACCCAGCCTTGATACAGGGGGAGGAATTTGGTCCTGCCTCAACTTCATATGCCATGTTTTGTTGACTCCCATGGGAGGCCAGCCCCTTTCTGAATGGAGAAGTAGTAGATTGGGGGGGGATAGATGGGAGGTGGGGGAACAGGAAGAGAGGAGGAAGGAGAAACTGCAGTTAGTATAAAATAAATGAAAAATGTAATTAAAAAATAAATAAATAAAAATAAAAAGAAAAGAGAGACAATGTTCATGGGCAGGAACTATTGCTGATGCTGATTCTGAAAGATTCTTTTGTGTATCACGTTGCTGGAGGGACAGTTTTTTTTTAAACTGAAAATGGATTTTTCTCTTATATAATATATTCCAACCAGAGTTTCCCTTCTCTCCACTCCTCCTAGCTCCCCAACACTTTCCCTCTCTCCCAGATTCACCTCCCACCCCCATTTCCCTTCAGAAAAGAACAGGCCTCCAAGGGACAACAGCCAAACACAACAAAATAAGATACAGTAAGACAAGACAAAACTCCTTATATGGAGGTTGGCCAAGGCAACCCAATAGAAGGAAGAGTCCCAAGAACAGGCGAGAGTCAGAGACACCCCTATTCCTACTGTTACAAGTCCCACAAAACCACCAAGCTAACAACAGCCATAACATATACACAGAGGACCTGGTGCAGACCCAGGCAGGCCCCACGTTTGCCATTTTAGTCCCTGTGAGCCCAACATGAGCTTTGCTTAATTGATTCAGTGAGCCATGTTCTCTTGGAGGGACAGATTGGATAAGCATCTCTTTATATATATTTTCCCATACATAATCTTTTCAGAAAAAGATTTAAGAATCTCCTCTGTGAGTAACCCTAGCACATGGAAGGCTAGGACAGGAGGATTACAAGGAATATTCACTTTGTAAAGCAAAATATGAAAATTAATGTCATGTCACTATCTTAATAACCCAAATGGTCAGTAGAAAGGTAACAACATACTTCTTTTGTTGTTGTTGTTGTTGTAGATGGATGGTGTCTATTCCCAGTAGCACTGATAAAGGGTAGGTACCTTTTCTTTGCCAGTACTTGTCATTTTCCTGATAGCCATTCTGATTGGATGACACAGACTCTCAAAAATGGTTTTAATCTACTTTTCCCCCGATGGCTAAGGACATTGAACAGTTTCACATTACCATTTTTTTCACTATGCTTTTTCTTTAAAGAACTATATGTTCAGCAGGCACTTGACTCCTCAACAGCAAACCTAGGATGTGCACGTCTTACCTATTCTTGTTGAACTGGATGGCAAAGTCCGTCATGTGCTGCAGAGCTTTGTTGGTGAAGTTCATTTCCATATAGATATGCCCTTGGCGATGAGTGAACGTGCCCGAGATCTCCAAGCCTTTAGCCTTTACTGCAGGTAGCCAGACCTGATGAAACACAGCACAAAGCCCAGGAAGGAAGATTTACCTCCATGATGTTTCTTTCCCAGCATGTAAGGGAAATCCACCCCCTCGGGAAATTATGGCGATTTTTAGATAATAAATGTGAAGTCTGTGTGAAAGGCTTTGAATAAAGCAGTATTTTTTTTTAAATTTTGAGATCATGCTCAATTATGAGCCAATTTAAAGTAAAAGTCTATGAGCAATTGACATTTTTTCTATCTTCTGTTCAACTTGGTCATTTTACTGTTTTAGGTTCTGCTGCCAAATGCTTATACAAGTAAAAACCATTCTGATGAGTACCATGCTTCTGTTAGGCTTGAAAAAAGACTCAAAGGGAAGAAATTGAATCTTCTAATGAAAATAGCATGACTGTAATCTTTCAAGACATTTTCAACATTACCAGCACCCTATTAAGGGCAAGGACCATATGCTATGTTATATTTAAATCTATTTCCATTTCTGACAAACAGTTAACACCTCAGATGTTACTTAAATGCTTTTTCTCCATATAATTAGTTATGTATCCTTGGCCCCAGAATCTATAATCCTGATTCATGCTACTCAAAAAAGGTAGAAAGTTTATGAGCTGTTACGACCCTAACTAAAGAATTTATGGGTTGTAAATAATCATAATTTACCCAGCCACACGGAAAAGAGAAAATATAAACATAAGATATTTTCATTTATGAGGTTAAAAAAATTAGAAAAAACAAAACCAAAAAACCCCCAAAAAAACAATCACCAGTTGATTCCTGGGGTAAGGTAGAATATTGGTATTCTTTATGATTTGTTGGCAGTAATCCGACACCACCTTAGCGGAGGGCAGATAGGGAAGGTCTGTTTTAAATGTGAAATAATTAACACTCTTACAAAAGCACACCAGGATATACAAGGATGTTCTCTGCAACATCACAACAAAGAATAAAGGAAGCACCAGGCAGTAACATAAATGTTCATCAACAGGAGAATAATTAATATGCTAATTTATCAATCTACTGAATACAGCCACTCAACAGAATGTGACAATTATAAAACGACGTAAAGCAGCAAACCCTGGTGTTAGCATTTTCAAAGGATACAATGTATAGGAATATGCACAGCGTTCCCTTTCTGTTTTGAAAGCACACAAAGTTAACAGTGACTGTAATATGAAGAAATGGGGACAAGAAAAGGCTTAATATTCTGTTTTACATCTGTAAATTAGTTAATTGGTCATTCGTAAGTGTAGTTTTTACACTAATAATGAGTACATTAAATAACTTTTTCTATCTATCTATCTATCTATCTATCTATCTATCTATCTATCTATCTA
>LOJH01000199.1:21818-36781 GCA_001685095.1 Ellobius talpinus | reverse complement strand
GTTAAGAGCACTGGCTGCTCTTCCAGAGGTCCTGAGTTCAATTCCCAGCAACTCACAGCCATCTATAATGAGATCTGGTGCCCTCTTCTGGCATGCAGGCACATGTGCAGACAGAACACTGTATACATAATAAATAAATCTTAAAAAAGAAACAGTTTAATTGGAGCTGGAGAGATGGCTCAGAGGTTAGGAACAATTGTCCAAAGGATCCAGGTTTGGATTCCAGCACCTCTATGTCTGTCTACAACCATCTATATATAACTACAGTTCCAGGGGATCCACAGCCCTCTTCCGGCCTCTACAGGTACCAGGTATGCTACACACAGTGTATTTACATGCATATGGTAAACCATACATATAAAATATAAAATTAAAATTTTAAATGCTGAATTATATGCACACCAAGTAATTATTTTTAAAATAAATATCTGATTTATTGTCAGAAAATGTTTGATTTGTATACTTTTCTTTCTTCTTTTTTTTTCTTGGTGTTTCAAGACAGGGTTTCTCTGTATAGCCCTGGCTGTCCTCAAACTCAGAGAGAGCCATCTGTCTCTGCCTCTTGAGTGTTGGGACAAAGGTGTGCACAACCACCACCTGACAATATATGTTGTGGCCCACACAAAGAGTTTGTTTTTGTTTTGGTGTCGGGTCCCCTGGAATTGGAGTTACATACAGCTATGAGCTGCCATGTGGGTGCTGGGAATTGAACCCAGGTCCTCTGGAAGAGCAGTCAGTGCTCTTAGCAGCTGAGCTATCTCACCAGCCCTTAGTATACTTATTTTATTTATGTATATACTGAGGGCTGCATAAAAATTTCTTAGGCAAAGCGGATCTTGAATGGAAAACATTTAAGTTCTATTCCAGAAAAATGGCAATTAAAAACAAATCAGAGCAATCACAAAACAGTGATAAATTTTGAAGATTAGAAATGGATTAACAGTAAACAATTGTCAAATTTCTTCTAAATTGCCTGTTATGGTTTGGGTAAGTGTCCCTATATAGTACATGTGTTAAAGGCTGGTCTAAACAAAGGCTATGGGGAGGTATGGGAAGAAGCAGAAGTTCAAAGGGTGGACCTTATGAGAAGGATGCTGGTCTCTGAATAGGGCGGGCCCCTGTAACCCTTCTCATGTTTGAATTCCCAGTCATGGAACAATTGATGGCAGTCTATCAACTATTGCTATCCTGTGCCATCTCACTGGAGGCCCTGTCTCTGCAGTCCCAATCTGGTACTGGAGTCCTACAGGATTCCTGAAGAGGGGCTGGTTTTCAGTTACACTGGAATCTTGAAGAAGTCCATCCAACAGGGTGGATGAACTTGCCGGCAAGTGTGAAGGCAAGCAGGGAAAAGCAAAGCTTCCTTTTTCCATGTCCTTTATGTGGGCTACATTAGATGATGTGGCCCAGATTTAGGGTGGGTCATCCTGCCTCTAATAATCATATTAAGAAACCCCTTCACAGACATGCCCAGAAGCTTGGATTTTAGTTAATTCCATATTAGTCAAAATGACAATCAAGATTAGCCATCCACAGGTCCCAAAGCAATAGGACTAAACATTCGTTATCTGAAGCCACCAAAACAATGAGCCAACACAAACCCTTTCTCATCATAGGTGGATTATCTCAGGTTCTGCTTACAGTGACAAAGGCGACTAGCAAACTGAGGCTAGCCCTTAATTAAATTTCTGCATCAACAAAAACAAGTTTCAGAACCACTCTGAAAATGTAATGGGTAAAATGGGTCAAGAACTTACAAAGATCTCTGTGATGGTTTGAAGAGGTAAGGCTTCCATAGACTCATGTTTTTGAATGTCTGGCCCATAGGGAGTGGCACATTAGGAAGTGTGGCCTTTTTGGAGAAAGTGTGTCACTGTGAGGAGGACAGGCTTTGAGGTCTCACATGCTCAAGAGACACCCAGTGTGGCACACAGTCTCTTTCTGCTGCCTGTGGCTCAAAATGTAGAACTCTCAGCTACCTCTCTAGCACCATGTCTGCCTGCATGTTGCCATGTGTCCTGCCATGATGATAACGGACTAAACCCCTGAAACTGTAAGCCAGCCCCAATTAAATGTTTCTCTTGCATGGTATCTCTTCATAGTAATAGAAAACCTAAGACAATCTCTCCTTTCCACACAATAAACTTAAAAAACCCAGTTCCTAAGTCACTGCAAAGGAGAAACAACAATGCAAAACTAGAATTTATGGAGAATTTCTCATGGGCTAAGCACTCAAAACCATTAATAAAGTAGCACATGACAAACAAACACAAGGTAAAGAACTGCAAGGAACAGCGTGGGAGGGAGGCTTTGAAAAGCAGACACTAGAATCTAGAAAAGCACAGCTTCTCCTAGATCCTGCTCTCGCTCCAGCTAGGGACAGAATCCTTCTCTAGTATGAAATCCTTCCTCAGCATAAAGCACACCTGGAATAATGTTTTCTTCATATTTTTGATACACAATAGCACCACTTAAATAGAATAACATACAGAATCTTGGATGAACAAAAGACCAATTTAGTCAAGGCCTCTGTTGATAGACTAAAAGTAAAGGCAACAAATAATTGGGATTCAGTGGTTACTTCCATAGTCCTCACAGGTATCAGACGCATGAGTATAACACAGACAAGAGTCACACACATGGATCTCAGGCCATCTCCTATCCTACACCAATTTTTCTCACCACGCAGGATATGCATGGTGAGAAAAATCATACCTAACCAGAACAGGCAGTTTTATAGATCGATATCAATGGCATTAATACACATGGTTTATAATACAAAGAAATGAAAAAGTCAAGATAACTACTTACATAAGCCTACCCCTAAATTGAATGCCACCATGCTTTACTTATAGAACAAACCACTTAGTTACAATTTACTTGAATTCTCCACATTAAGCTGACAGTTGCGTTTACAGTAACAGAAGCAAGAAATATCTGTAGAGTAGAAGCAACAAGAATGCTGAAGAACAATAAAAACAGAAGTGGCAATGAGACTGCAAGAATAGGTAGGAATTAAGTTTGATTCAAATTTTGAGCTAAACAGGCGTTCCATTTCTAAAACTGCCCAAGCTCCTGTTTTTCAAAAGTGACTACCCTCTTAAAACAAAACATAAACCAAGCAGGCCTCGGGAGCTTGGCTTGGCTCCTCTGTATCCAGCGGCATTCTAGCCTAGTCTGCTGTAGGAGTCGCAGATTCTGAGTCACTGCCATCAATGGGAGAACACTTTATTCAGGTAAATTAATTAGCATTTCCTGAACATGACAGCTCTAGGAAAAGGTCACTAAATAGCACAATCTCTCAAGTATAGTGATGAAAGAAGGTTAAAAAAAAAAAGACAAACTGGAGGATCAGAAGAATCTTAAAAAAAAAAAAGGAAGGCTGAAAATACCTGCTAGTCAACAGAAACTTTTAGGAAAATGAGCCAATAAAGCTGGTGCACACCTGTGATCCCAGCATGTTCAAGGGTGAGGCCAGATAGGGACAGAGTGAGATCTTGACTAAAAAAAAAGTATATAATCCAAATAGAAAATGCCCTCAATTTTTTCAGTCTCCAATATATCTGATCAAGTTTAACTTCTAGCCAAGACAGACTGAATCACTTAAAATCCCAAATGGAAAGAAGAAAAACAAAACAAAACAAACAAACAAACAAAAAACCAAAGGTAAACTCAGAGATGTCTAGTTTTTAAACTATTCATTTTTATTTATTTTGTTTGTTATTAGCGTGTATGTGTGCATGCATGTGTGCATATAGATCAAAGGACAACTTGGCTTACTCCTTCCACCCTGGATTCTAGGGACTGAACTTGGGTCATCACTGGCCTGAGATGTCTGTTTTTGTAAGCTGTGTCAAAGAGGCTTGTCAGAAAACAATTTTTGGGGGGAATAAGTCACTGTTTGGCACAAGAGATCAGCTACCAAATTCCACTTAGAATTTTATTTGGCTAGATGCTCTCAATCCTGGCTGTAAAGTTAAAAACAGCTCCAACAACTTTAAAATAAAAGGAAAAAAAGAGCATTTGGGGCCAGGTTTAGTGGTGCACATCTTTAACCTCTCACTTGGGAGGCAGAAGCCTGCAGATCTCTGAGTTCAAGGCCAATCTGTTCTACACAGTAAGACCCTGTCTCAGAAAAGATTCTGCTCAGCAGATATTTTACTGCTATATATAAATAGCATTGCTAGATGGGGTTAATCATGCAGCTGGAATGAGAATCATAAAAAGGTAAGGAGCTGGCAGGTAAAACTAACTAGTAGCATACCACTGACCTCCATGGAGTGAGGTTTAGTTAATACCCAACACTAACGCTGTTGTGGCATATGCCTGAAATCTCAGCAGTAGGGATACTGAGGCAGGAGGATCGTCAATTTGAGACCAACTTAGGTTACATACAAAAAAACCTGTCAAAAACAAAAAACCCACCTCAAAAACAAGGTAGAAAGCAAAGAACAACACCCAAGGCTGTCCCCATATACACAACTAACCAAAACAAACACAAAAACCGCAAATAGGTTTTACCAGAGCCTAACAAATCAGGATCTCTCTGGTGCAAGATCTTTATACACATTATTAAGTAGTTTTATGAAATGTTACTTACTATAAGGAAAGGTTTCATTTAAGAAATGACACTATACAGATTGCAAAACAACTGAAATTATTTTCCTCTTTAGATCACTTGAACAGGTATTTTTAAAGCATCATAGTCCACTGATGCCTTAGAAACTTATTTTTCGGGCTGGAGAGATGGCTCAGAGGCTGCTCTTCCAGAGGTGGCTCACAACCATCTATAATGAAATTGTGTCCTCTTCTGGCCTACAGGCATACATGCAGACAGACCACTGTATACATAATAAATCTTTTTTCTTTCTTTCTTTTAAAAAAGAAACTCATTTCCACACAGCCAGATTTGGGCTTCTCTTGTGATGCTCTTGTAAAAGAAATTTCTGTTTTCTGAGAGAATATATTAAACTACATACAGATCCAAAGTAAAAAGTAAGCGCTGTTAGTACTCACATGATGGCTCACAACCATCTGTAACTCCAGTTCCAGAGGATATGATGTCCTCTTTTGGTCTCTGAGGCACCAAGCATGCATGTGGTACACAGCCATAAAATACAAAGCACCCATACACATTTAATTGACTAAGAAAAGTACCCTGTCATTTTTTTTGAAGACAAAAGGTCTTACAATATATATATAGCCCTAGCTGTCCTGAAATTTCCAATGTAGACTAGGCTTGCCTCAAACTCACCGAGAACAATCTACTTCTGCCTCCTAAGTGCTGGGATTAAGGGGCACTATGCCTAACCGCAAGCAAGTTCTTAGAACCTTTACACTCACTAACCAGGCTACGTTGGCTGGCCAACAAGCCCCAGGAATCCATCTGTCCATGCCTCTGAGTACCAGGCTTAAAAATGTGTGCCAGCATTACCTGTTTTTTGATGTAGGTGCTGGCAACCAAACTCAGGTTCTCGCCCTTTAAGACTTAGCCATCTCAGCTGGTGGTGGTGGCACACACATTTAATCCCAGCACTTGGGAGGCAGAGGCAGGTGGATCTCTGTGCATTTGAGACTAGCTTCGAACTAGAACTAGGTCTAGAGAGCTAGTTCCAGGACAGCTAGGGCTGTTACAGAGAGAAAATCTGTCTCCTCCCATAGCCTTTTTGTCTGAAGCAATACTTACAATAAGTTTTATCTTTATGTGCTATGTATCTATCCACCTGTTAGAATTGTGGGCCTGGAAACACCAAAACCAGGGCCTCTTCTCCATCTCCATCCCTAAACCCCTGTTTGTCCTCTTAGGTTCAATGAGTCCATAATGTAGTAACCCTCCAGAGAAAGCAGTAAGGAAGTTAAAGCATAAACGTGAGGATGTAGTATTCAACCTATAGTTGATACATCAATACAACAAGAACTATTTTCATTTCTTGGGCAGCTCCATGATACTTAAATTATCTGTCTACTTTGAGTTGTAAAAAGCTATACAGCAATGTGGGATGAAGACAAAATACTATTCTTCTATAGTTAGTCAAGACCAAATTCCATGGTCAAAAGAAAGACAATAGGGATGTTAAATGTGACAACAAGCTAGAATTCCCTGCACAGTCTGTGTCTAAACTCTGGATGCAGTGCACAACTCACAGAGGTCTGACTATAACCTTAATGGATTCTCTGCCAATCAAAACTTAAATGCAACTATACTGACATGGAAAAGCCATAGATACCACAGTCCTCATAACGATTAAGAGACAACATTATATACAGAAGAGAGTAAGTGGTTTTGCTTCTATCATCTCCGAAAGTGTGATGATACCTATGGTGTGTGCCTTTTAATGTTGCTGGGAAATACATCAACTTGTCAGGCATCCTGATAGTCACCAGAGTATCAGACACCTAGTCTGTAATCCACCAAGGTTAAGTACCTGATTTGCAGGGAGCCTTGTGACCTACCATTTCCTTAGGCTTTTCCCCAGACATTGACGGTTGCCATTTGATAATTTCTCCATCTTGTACAACAATAATTGGTGGCCCATGTCCCAGACATTCTGGACTTTGGAGCCTTTTATTATTAGAATCCTGGAAGCTAATTAAATTGGAAGTATGACAAAGGCAGAAGTGAGGAGGAGGAAGGGGAAAAGTCGCAGTCTTTTCCAACTGTAATAAAGGTACAGTTTAGAAAAATTGCTCACATAACTGCCTTAAAACATTTCAGAGTTGGAAAATGCACAAACCAATAAATATTTAAAAGAATGTATTTAAAAAAAAATTTTTTTAGAGTGTGTGCATGCTGAAGCAGGGTCTCCTGTAACTCAGGCTTGCCTCGAACTCACTTTGTAACCAAGGTTGGCCTTCAACTCCTGATCCTCCTGCCTCTCCTCCCAAGTGATGGGATTATAGGTATGTACCACCACACCCAACAAGGCAGAGGTTTAAAGGCCTGAAAGATGGTGACCAGTATGAAGCCACTTTAATGATACTCAGGACCAAAGGAAAACTTGTAAGAAGCAGCAGGAAAAATAATGAACTCTGGTAAGGATATTAATAAGATAGCCAAATAACAGGTTGGCTAAATACCAGAAGTTCTATTTATAAGCAGGTCAACATGATAAATCTATACACATGCAGACATATTCCATCCCAATAATGAACAGAATGGTAACGAACTCTCTAAAGATAGATAATTCTGTCCTTTACAAAGGACATTTATGCTTATCAAGGAAAGCCAAATAAAGTTCTCTAGTTCACCAAGAACTAAAAATAAGCAGAGAAAAGGAGCTGCTTACCAGGCTATCCAGTCCTCCTCCTAAAAGGTCCACAGCTCCCATCTGCATGGAGGACACTTGTGGAACGTTCACTGGGGGACCCAGGTCAAGATTTAAAAGATCCCCCAGAAGGTCACCTTGAGAGGGGATAACCTGAGGCTGTTCCAGATTGGTTGCAGTGGTGGTGCCAACAGGGCTATCCCCTGCATCAGTGCTGTAATCAAACACAGAGGAGAGATGAGAAAAACCATCTTCACCCATGATACAAAAAAGCAAGAAGCAAACGTCATAGGTATAATCACAAAACACTAAATATGCAATTAAAGAATTAAACAGGGCTGAGATGGCTCAGGAGGTAAAGGTTCTTGCCATCAAGTTCAATCTCAAGAATTCACACAGTGGAAGAAGAGAACTGACTCCCACAGGTTGTCCTTCGTGAGACGTGCACACACATACATAACAAATAAATACATGTTAACAAAAAACCTAAGTAGCTTTGGACAAGATTTGAACATGGAGGAGTAAGGAGAATGGCAGTAAACAAATATTAAGGAGAGGATGAGCGATGCTGCCAAGAGGGGATCCAGAAGGATGATTAAAAAGAAGAAAAAGAAGACACTCAGGTTTTGTCTATTTTTGTTCTGGTGTTCTTATGCTAAGAACACATTCTACAACCGTGCTATAACCATAACTTCAAGATGCTTAATTCTGTTATGTGTAAAGAAAAATAACTACAGATGTTCAAAAGTCAACTAAAGACAAGCGACTGGTAGCCAGACATAGACAATAAACTTGGAAAGAAATTTATATACACATCTCAAGGCTGTGGGGCCATTTAGGGGATAGGGCCTGGCTGGCAGAAGTAGATCAATAGAGATAAGCTTTCAAAGGCATACCCGGAATCCTGTTTGCTTCTGTGAGAACAAAGTGCTTCCTTACACTCCTACTGCTATGAATAGGGGTGTTCCTGTGCCCATACCTTCTCTACTATGACCACAGCCAAAATAAATCCTACTTGTTTCTGTCACATATTTTTGACACAGTAGTAAGATAAGTGTGCTAGTCACTTGTCTCATTGCTGTGACAAAGTATGTGATAAAAACAACTTAAGAAAGGGTTTGGCTCATAGTTCAAGTGTGTGGTTCATCATGGTAGGGAGGGCATGGTGGCTAGAGCAGGAGACAGATGCTCACACTCTGCCCAATCAGGAAACACAGAGCAATGAATACTGGTGCTCGGCTTACCTTCTCCTCTTTATTCAGCCTGGGCCCCCAGCTCCTGTCTCTTAGGGTTGGCCTTCCCAACTGAATTAACCCAGTCTGGACAATCTCTACAAACATGCCGACATTTGTTTTCATGGTTGCTGAACCATTAGGATCCAGCTGCCAAAAGTTACAGTTTCTTTCTGGTACTAGCCTGTTCTCTGTTTCTTCTGCTGCCGAGTGATTCAGCAGTTGCCTCGTGATTGAGCAGCTGCCTCACACTCCTACTGCATTGAGTGGAGCGCTCCTGGTGCCATGTCTTCCCTACTACAGTTCCTTAAGCATGGGAGCCCTTCTATCCCCTTCTTTAAGGTTTTTCTATCAGACGTTGTCACATGAAAACTAGCAACATGGAACTGCAGAGATTGAAGAAAAAGACAATCTAAGAAGGACAACTTAAGATGAAAAGTATCAATAAAGCCATGTCATGAAGGGACAAAGGCAGAAGTCACAGAACTTTTAAGAAACACATGAACACAAAGGCTAATGAAATTACATCCAAGAAAATCAATATCAGTGTTTCCCATTATAAAGTCGTGTAAAGTAACTGCATAAATGCCATCAAAGATATAATCTCAAAAGGTTAACTTGTCCCAAATCAGACAACTATTTACCACATCACCTTTCTAGGGCAGTTGGCAAATATTGGGCACAGCACACACTTGGGAAGACAGCACTTCACTCTTTTCTGAGTGATTCTGAAAGACCTCACCTTTTAAACCACTACAAGAGGCAGCAGGCTAAAGCCTTCAGGTGTTGCTGTATTTCATGTCACAAGTATATCACTAACTTTTGCTGCAGAAGAGTTAGGGATGGATGATATGGGGTTTCCCTCTGTATGCTGTGAATACTATTGGTTAATAAAGGACTGCTTTGAACCTATAGCAGGGCAGAACTTAGCTAGGAAGGGAAAACTAAACTGAAAGCTGGGAGAAAGGAGGCAAGAGGAGGGAGAAGCCATGTAGCACACCAGAGACAGATGCGGGACGGAACTTAATGACCCAGTAAGCCACAGCCACGTGACAATACACAGATTAACAGAGATGGGTTAGTTCAGGATATGAGTTAGCCAGAAATACGCTTAAGCTATTGGCAAAACAGTACTGCAAATAATATTGTTTCTGTGTGATTATTTCGGGAACCTGGGCGGCCGGGAAACGAACAAGTAGCCTCCTACTACAGATGGACCTTTCTCACATGCCATTTGCAGCAATTAATCACATTTATCTACAACCCCTGTTGTTTTTTGGATGGGTTGGCGTGCTGGGAATTGAACTTAGGGGCCTCAGAGGTGCTAGACAAGCACTCTACCACAGAAGTATATTCCCCAGCCATTATCTCCACTTATACCAAAGTATATTTTTCTTGTATCAGTCTTTAAAGACAAAACTAAAGTACAAATGGCTAGGGGGCTTTGATAAGGACCTATATATAAAGCCAGACTTGGTTGCCTAGGCCTGCAGTCCCAACTTCATGGCAAACTGCAGCAGGGAAATCTAAGCTTCTAGGCTGAACAATAAGTTTTGGCCAGCCTTGGGTACATAAACCCTGCCTTAAAAAAACAGAAGCAGGCTGGGCAATGGTGGCACACACCTTTAATCCCAGCATTCAAGAGGCAGAGGCAGGTGGATCTTGTGAGTTCCAGGCCAGCCAGGGCTACACAGAGAAAACCCATTTCAAAAAACAAAAAAACCCACCCCTCTAAACAAAAGCAAAAAGAGTTTATTAGTATTCCTCTTCTCTGATTTTAAAATTGAGGAGTTAGGAAGCAAAAGCTGCATGCTGCCTGTGGTCTGCTCCTAACACACTTTCTTTACTGATCTCATTAAACTAATTTGGTGAAACAAAACAAACTAGGCATATGTGACTGAAAGCTTTATCTATATATAGAATCTAAGCTGTAATACATTGTAAATCTGTAAAAGTATTTCATTAGTAGTTTAACGTAAGTCATTTATACAAGAGAAATGGTCTCTACTAAGGTTTTCTCTGTGTATGTGAGCATGTGCCAACAACCCACAGAGGACAGAGGAAAGCTTGGGTGTTGTTCCTCAGGTTCCTAGTTTATTTTTCTTTCCATTTACGCACATCTGTCTGTGTTTGTTTAAGTGCATGTGGCATGTGTTCCATGTCAAGGAGCCCTGGAAGCTTGATTAGTTTGGCTAGCCAGTGCGCCCCAGAACTTTCCTGTCTCACCTCCCCAGTGCTCGACTACAAGCACTCACTACCATGCCTAGTTTTTCCACATAGATTCTGGGGACCAGACTCCCTCTGTCACCTGAGCAAGCTCCTCAGGCCCGGTATTTAATAAATTACTAGAGTTAAGCAACTTTCAAACCTTATCAAAACAGAAGGTATGAGCATAATTTCCTATAGTTTTATTGTACTCCTATGCTGAAACTGAGAGAAAGAAGCCCTTTAGGGCAGCAAGATTGTAGACGGCACAGCAAGATCCTTTTCAGGCACAGAGCAGAAGACAAGGCGCCTAACCAGCAACTTAGTACTCACGGAATAACTTCACCTGCTTACCTCCCATGATGAATTGGCAAGTGCTTGCGATGAATCCCATGACTCCCTTCCACAAAAGCATTTGGAGGCTTGTGGTACACAGAGGCCAAAGAACCAATGTGGCAGATGAGCTCATCCAGGAGGGTAGGCTCTATGAGGTCTGTCTCCTCGGAGATCAATGGCTTCTCAGACAGCACTACTTCTTTGGCTGTCACAGGGTCAGTTGAAAGAAGGCGCCAATAAATATAACCCCGATCTCGAAGGTCAGGATTATCAGAATCCTAAAGCAAAGCAAAAGCAAGGAGACTCAAATGGATCTGTCTCCACAGAGACACTAAAGTGCCAGGCTTACTGCTGTAGAGACTTACGCAGATTAGCTATCAAAATGATATTTTACTGGGATCTAATAATATAGTTATAATTCTATATGTCTAATGTTTCAAGGAACTTACACATACACTGAGATGGGGTTAATGTTCAGACTCAAATTCAAAGGGAGGCTGAGAAGAAAAACATCACTTTAATCCTGCAATAGTTAAATGGCCTTGGGAAATAAGAATAGTATTTTCATTATTCTATTAAGGTCTCTGTATATCACAATAGCTCAGTGGGTTAAGGTACATGCAGGCCTTGTGACCGGAGTTAAACCTCTGGGACCTATATGGCAGGAGGAAAGAGAATTGACTCCACACAAGTTATCAACTGATTTATACAAGTAGAGTGTGACATGTGCTCTTTCTACTCTCTCTCTCTCTCTCTCTCTCTCATACACACACACACACACAAATAAAAATGTGTCAGTCTTTTAAAAAAAGACTTTTTATTTTACTTGTACCAGTGTTCTGCCTACATACCGTACATGTAAGCGTACCATGTGCTTGCAATACCCACAGAGGACAGAGGAGGACGTCAGAGCCCCGGAACTAGAATTACAGACGGCTGTAAGCAGCCATGTGGGTGCTGGGAAATGAAGTCAGGTCCTTTGCAAGAGCAGTCAGTGCTCTCAACCACGGAGTCATCTCTCCAGCCCTCACGTGTCAGCTTAAACAAAAACAAAACTGTTACATAAGTCACATGTGGAGGCATGCACCTGTAATTCCAGTACTCAGGACGCTGAGGCAGGAGGATTGCATGAATTTGAGGGCAGTCTGGGGTATATACTGAGAACTGGGTCAGTTAGATACACAGCAAGCCCCATCTCTAAATTTTTTAATAAAATGGCCATAAATATTAGTAGTAATAATTCTAACATATATTCTACCTTACATCTATTTTTTTATATATTCTTCAATTTTTTTAATTTTGACTTATATGCCTACTTGTCTATATGGACACATGTGTGCAAAGCCTGTGGATCCCCTGGAACTGGAATTACAGACATTGTGAGACACCATATGGATGCTGGGAATTGTACTGAGTTCCTTTGCAAGAGTAGCAAGTGCTCTTAACTGTGGAGCCAATTCTGCCCCGTAATTTTATGCTTGATTCAAATACCTACATGCATCTCTTATGGAGAAACTGGCTAAGTCACAGTAGTAAAAAGAGACTATATACAATGCTCATAAAGGTACTATTAACTAAAACAAAACCAACAACAAAAAAACCCCACACGATCCAACAACAAATCATTAAAGAACATACAAATGTATGTGCTTTCAAAAAACACAACACAAATTTAGCACTCTGTTGCAATTTTAAAATAATTTTATGCATGTTTATGGTTTAAAAATAATTATACTCTGTTGAGCGTGGTGGTGAACGCCTTTAATCCCAGTGCCTGGGAGGCAGAGAAGGCAATTTCTCGAAGTTCAAGGCCAGCCTGGTCTACGTAGTGAGAACTTGTCTTGGAAAGAAAAACAAAAACAAATTATAATCATGCTACGCCAAGATTTACAAGGCTATAAAATAAAAAAGAAATCTCTCACAATTATCCAGTCCCTTCCCACTCTCAACTCTCCACCTCCAATAACCAGCACTACTAGCAAATTAGATGTGTCTGTCTCAACAGATCACATAAGCTTTTGTTTCATATTATACACACTGCTCGATAAGAAACTTTCATATAGTCATACACATAATAAAAATTAAAATAAAATTAAAAATATTTTCAAGAGCACTTACAAATGAATCTTTAAGATGTAAAATTAGTAACAGGAAAATGACAGCTTGGAATTAGACAAAGTAACATAGAAGGGACTGAAATTTTGATAATATACCAATTAGAAACAGGTGAAAACAACAAAAAAAGTTAATATTTGAATCAAATTCTATGTGTAGATACACATCTTAATTGACAATTGTGTTAAAGCCAGCCTGTTTGCATATACAATGAAAGACATTACTAAGTCTGATGGACTGGTGATCATCGTATTATACTATAAAAAAGAAATTATTTTGATTTCTATGGATTTGAGATAGTGACCTGATATTCTTTTCCACTGTTGAAATTTGAACATAGGGCCCTGTGCACACTAGGCAAGTGCTATGACTGGGCTATATCCCCAGCATTTTAACAACTTTTTAAAATCTGAAACAGAGTCTCACTAAGCTTCCCAGGTAGACTTTGAACTTTTCGTTATCCTCCTGACTCAGCCTCCCCAGTAGCTGGGATTACAGCCTGTGCCATCAGGTCTGGCTATGACTTGACCTCTAAGGCCAATGGCCACATTCCCAAATTAGAATCCACTTGAACTTCTTTTCTTCTGACCAGAAATATCTTATGTGATGGTCAGGATTAACTGTTAACTTGACAGAATACGTAATTACCTAGGAGATGGATCTGTGGGTATGCTGGGGAGGGGAGGTGTAGTATCTTCATTATGATAATTGATATACATAAAAGAACCATTTTAATTGTGGGTAGAGGGATCCTGGTGATATAGAGAAAGGGAACTGAGCAGCACAGATGCATGCACGGTTCTTTGTTCCGGACTGCAGATACAATGTGACCAGCTCCCCTATGTTCCTGTTCCTATGACTTCCAGTCTTATTGGACTGTAATGGGAACTGTGAGCCACAATAAACCCTTTCTTCCTTATGTTGCTTGTCAGAGTATTTTTGTTTGTTTGCTGTTGTTGTTGTCTGAGATAGAGTTTCTCTGTGTAATAGCCTTGGCTGTCCTGGAACTCACAGAGATCCACCTGCCTCTGTTTCCTGAGTGCTGGGATTTAAAGGTGTGCACCACCAGGAAAAGCATCATATAATTCAAGTATCAAACGGTGTAAGCACTTTAACATTATCTCTGAGAGAAAGGCACCTTTCTGAAAGGTAGATAAAGCACACAGCATTTCATATGAAAACTGAAGGAGTCACCTAGAAGATAGCAGACTCAGTGTTATTTTCACATATGTAGGGTTTTTTAATCAATAATATATAATCTAAATCAACTTTTCAAAATTATGAAAACTGAAGTCAACCTAATTTTTTTATTTTTAAATTTATTTTATGTGTATATATGTGTATGTGCGTGTCTGAATGTATGTATGTGCACCTCATGTGTGCAGGGACCTGCATAGATAGGAAGAGGTGTGGGATCCTATGGAGCTGGAGTTACAGTTGGTTGTAAACTACCATGTGGACCAAACCCAGGTTCTCTGTGAGAACAACAAACTCCCTGGAAGTGCTGAACTGTTTTTCTAGCCCCAGTCAGCTGGACTAAATGATGCATTAGTTGGATATAATGTACCAGAATTTGCTAAGAGGCATAACTTTAATATTTTCAGAATTAAAACCTGCCCTGGGAAGTTTCCTGGCTAGTTTTATTTCAACTTATTACAAGCTAGAGTCATCTGAGAGGGAAACTCAATTGTGCAGGACAGTTATGGTGCACGCCTTTAATCCCAGCACTCCTCAGGCAGAAGCAGGCAGATCCCTGTAGTTCAAGGCCAGTGTGGCCTACAGAATGAGTTCCAGGTCAGCCAAGGCAAGG
>LOJH01000199.1:0-21791 GCA_001685095.1 Ellobius talpinus | reverse complement strand
AAAAAGGAGGAGGAAGAGGAGGATGAGGAGAAGGAGGAAGAAAAAGAAGAAAGAAGAAGAAGAAGAGGAGGAGGAGGAGGAGGAGGAGGAGAAATGCCTTCACAAGATCAGACTGTAGGCAAGTAAGACATTCTCTTAATTAGTGATTGATAAGGGCCCAGCCCATTGTGGAAGAGGCTAATCCTTGGTCAGTGGTCCTGGGTTCTATAAGGAGGCAGACTGAGCAGCCATAAGGAGCAAGCAAGCCTGTAAGCAGTACCCCTCCATGGACTATGCATCAGCTCCTGCTTCCAGGTTCCTGCCAGGTTTGAGTTCCTGCCTTGGCTTCCCACAGCAGACTATGATTCAGGATGTGTTAGCTGAAGAAAGCCTTTCCTCCCCAAGTCACTCTTCATTGTGGAGCTCACCACAGCAAACACAGCCTTGAATAAGACAAGAAGTGTCCACTATTACAATGGGAAGTAGCACAAATCAACCCTTCAGATGCTCTCAGATCTCTCACCTGTGTGGCCAAGCTCAAGACCTGTTGGACCAGTTCCTGTGTTTCTGATGGCTTCTTGAGAAACAGCTTCACTATGGCAGTAAGCAGCGTGAGCTGCACCTAAAAAACAAAATCAACAAAGTAAATGATAGGAAGCATCTCATTTCCTCAACTATGAATTACTGATTTTAAGAGATGAAAGAAAAAGCTCAGCCAATGGAATGAAGAGCGGCCAAAGGGGATCTCTGAAACAAGTAATCACCTGAACATTCACTAGCCTCTTATTTCCAGTTGCATTTTTGTATCAAAATGATTTGTTTCTGGACCAGATTTTCAACTGTTTTCTTTCTTTTTAATAAAAAAAGTATTATTATTGTGTGTACATGATGTGTGTGCATAATATGTATGAGTACATGGGTCACAGTGCACATGGGGAGGACAACTCCGTAGTCAGTTCTCTCCTTCCACCTTTACACGGGTTCCAGGGATCAAACTCAGGTTGCCAGGAAGCTTGGCAGAAGTCACCTTTACCCTCTGAGCCAGGCCTCAACTGTATTTTTTAAAGTACACACATAAAATTGGCTCTTGATTAAATTGTGTATTATTTACTTTGGCCAAAGCTTACAAGTTTGAAGGATTTATGAAACCACTTGCCATACTGGGATAAGAGCCAAAACAGAATTATGTCAGATTAGAGCCAATTAGAGGGAGCCTGCTGATCTACTATTAATATTATGCCTATTAAAATTATTATATTGGATTACATACACAAACTTCTATTTGCTATGAGCACAAATGCCAGAGAGAAAGGCTTAATAGTCTGGTTGCTTTTCTAGGTCTCTGACTCTAATTTTATAGGAGGGAGGGACAGATGGGGAGAAATCTAATCATCCGCAGAGAATCTTTTCAAGTCTCACCATGATGTTCTTTAATGAGCAACAGCAAATGCTAAGGACAATATGTAATCATCCTTAGGTGACAGAAAATAAAAATCTGGTTACTGCTCTCAACCACCACAGGGAAGCTCACTTCTGGAGCATCACTCGCAGCACGTAAGAAATGAGACTACATAGATGCTTCTCACTCTCTGGGGGTGGAGGACCAGCAACCTGTGTTTCAAAGAGCCCCCAAATGTTCCAATGTGCATTAGCGTCTATAAACCACTGGTCTAAGCTCTGCAGCTGTCACGCTAGAAACCAGGACTGATTAAAAGGGTCATCTCCTCTGAGAAAGAGAAACCATGACATATAAATGCATACAAGAAACGACTCAATGTTTAACATTGGTTATGTTCCTGAAGAGATGTAGACACAGAATAGAAGAGAACTTACCTGGGTACTTTCATCATGAAAACCCTCCAGGAAGCTCTCTAGTAATTCATCAGCATTATCGATTCTTTCAGCATATTCTCCTACAATCCAAATCATAGCTGCTCGAGCATCGGGCTCATCCAGGGAGTCCAAGTTCTCACAGAGAGTGGCAATGATACTTTCATACCTGTTACAACAAATGGACTACCATTACCAGGGACAAAACTAAGAACTGTACTTGACAGTGGAAGTTAGAGTCAAAACCATCACCAGGGACTCCAAGCCAAATCACCAAACTACAAAGGTGTTTAGTGAGCATAACACAGAAAGTCAGAAATTAATGGCTTACACTTTTCTTCACATTTGCTTTAAAAATACCTCTTATATTTACTTTATTATTATTTTGTGTATATGAATGCTTAGCTTGTATGTATGTGTGTGTACCACCCACAGCCCTGGTACCCACAGGGGTCAGAAGAGGAAACAGGATCCCTTAGGAGTGGAGTTACAGATGACTGTGAGCCACCATTCTTCAATTATATTTCTTTTTTCTTTCCTATTTATTTATTTATTAAGGTAGGGTCTCTCTGTATAGCCCTGGATGTCCTGTAATTCACTATGTAGATCAGACTGGCCTTGAACTCACAGAAATCCACCTGTCTCTGCCTCCTGAATACTAAAGGTATAAACCACCATGCCCAGCTCAATTACATTTCAATAACTAAGATTTAAACTTTTACAAGAGTTCATGAGACAGACTTTCACAAGGAAAAAAAATTAACCTGTGGTATAAGAAAATTCTACTATCTTATGTCTAAAACCAATCTTTAAGTACAACAGAGAGCTTTTCTAGTATGCATTTTTGCCTTCATGGTAGAAAACATTAGAAATCTCCCTTTCTTTTTAGGAAGATGGAGTTAGAAAACAACAGGAAACCATAACCCTGTCTCCTATTGCACTTGTCATTCTATTTCTGTGTGTGTGGTGTGTTTGTGTGCGTGCATGCACAAAGAAGCTTGACAGCATGTTCTACTTTAATGGAGGCAAGGTTTCTTTCTGAAACCAGAGCCAACTGATACAGCTAGTCTAGTTAGCCAGCTTGCCCAGATATCCTGTTTCCCGGCACTAGGTTTACAAGTGGGCCACCAGGTAAGCCTGACTTTTATATGGGTGATAGGGATCAGAACTCTGGTCCTCATGTTTATGCAGCAAGCACTTTATCTGAGCATACTCCCCAACTCCCATCTGCTTTTTAAAAGAAATCTTTATGTTCTAATGCACACATTCTAAAGGCCTGCTTCTATTAAGAAATTCAATAATTTCTTTTTATTCTTTCTCAGCTTAGCCTCCTGAGTAGCTGACATTATAGACCTATGCCACCAGGACCAGCTGGCTAATGTAATTTAAACATAGGACAAGATAGAACAAATTAATGTGGGAATTTGACCTAGATAACTAGGTCAAATATCTGTCCCATTCCTACTCATTAAATCAGGCTTTTGACTTTTCTTAAAATTAAACTGTCATAACCCCTTATTTACACAACTAGTCATAATGAGATACGCCCTTTTTTTTTTTAAACAACCTATAACAAAACAGTTTAGAAATCTTACTCTCCTCTTTTTGGGAAATTCAGTAAAAGATGGTGGTCCTCTTTCTAAAAATAACACTTCTCAAACAAAACAAAACAAAAAACCACACACACACATAGAAATTCTGTACTGCCTGTCTTCAGAATCAAAGTATTTGTTTTATTGTTTTTGTTTTATAAACTAAGAATCCTCAATCTGAAAATTCTGTGATGTGAAAATGCAGGTTCTGAGTATCTGTGTGGAGGCAGCTACAACACTGCACAAGAGGCCAGAGGTGGGGAATTCACTGCAATAAATTCGGCATTTCCCACAAAGTAACAGGTCCCATACAAAGTAAACAGTGTGGCTATTACTGTCCTGCTTTTGTGAAACAGTGGCCACATGATTCGTGTGTCATGTTAAGACCCTTCCAAGAGGGCAAAGTATACAATCATTTGTTTAACAAAAACAAAGTGTGTCCAGACAACAGGGAATATATAGGTTTCTTGTTTAATGGTAACTGCCAAGAGACAGTATATACTCAAGCAGAGACTCATTTTTACAAAAATAATAAAAGTAAATGGGTACAAAGGCTCATGCCTGCAATCCCAGCACACAGGGCCAACGTGAAACCCCATCGCCATTTCTAAATGAGAAGTTTAATCTGTTAGCTGCACACCTATGTATCCTGACTTTTAATAAAGTATCTATTATAACCAGTTATATTAAGAATAATAATTTTTACCTAGTCAGTTTCAAAGTGCCTTACTTAAACATTTCCCAAATGATTTGAGAAAGAAGGTTACAAGAATTTTGACATACTTGTTGGGATATTTGCGGAAGATGTCCCTGATGACAACAATTGCCTCTTGGACCACATAATTTACTTTGGTCTGGATTAGGTCAAGCAATGTGCTTACACAGCGTTCTGCTGATTGCTAGGGAGAGAAACATCAAAACATATAAGTCAGATGATCTATCCAATAATACTATCTCAACACAAAAAAGGAAAAAAAAAAGGAAACATACAAGTACATTCACTAAATTAAACAGGCATTTGAATTTGCTAAAGCTATACTAGAGGAAGATCATCTATTGTTTATCAACAGTAGAAATTCTAGAAATATATGAGCTTTTATTCATTAAAAAACAAATTGAGAAATGTTTTGGATTTGGTTTTGTGTGTTCTCCTAAGAGCCTCACTCAAGTTAGTCAAGCACTCTACCACTGAGGTATACCTCTATCTCCCAGATAATTCAGTTGAATGAGTAAACATTAACCTAGATAGCTGGAAGACCAGAAATAGGAAAAAATTAGCCAGGGTCTGAGGAAAGAAAGAGCGCACCTAAGTAGGAGGTCCTTAACTGGAATTCGTAGGTGAACGGAGAATGCATGGGATATTTTGGTGTTTTAAAAAAGATTTCTTCACTGCTCTCCCTCTCTCTCCCTCCCTCCATGTGTGTGTGTGTGTGTGTGCGCGCGCCGTGGAATTTCTGAGCTTATAGGTTTTCACCCTAGCCTTTGAATCTCGAGTTTTATTAGAACCACAGAAATTTAGTTAAAGCTACTTTTAAGGGCAGCAACAGAGCCATTGTCTAGGCGGACAGAATTCCCTCCCAGGCTATAGCCTGAGCAGCCAGCTGCTAGTGTTTACAGTGTAGCCACTGTGATGAGGATAAAACTGCATTTGTGTGCACACACACATGCTGGTGCTCATGAAGAAACCTGGAAGCTGGAGTTACAGGAGCTTGTCAGCTGCCTGATGTGGTTGCTAAGATCTAAACTCCGAAACTCATGACAGATCAACCAATACTCTTAACCCCTGAGTCATTTCTCTGACCTCCTGCACAGGGTGTTTTTAAACCTCCTAAAAGGGATCACCAAATTTTGTGTGGACTTACAAAATATTTTACAAATATAAGGTCCATAGCTTTTCTTTTCTTTTCAGTTATCTATGGTTCAAAATATCCTAGAATAGTGTTTAATCCATTACCTTTTACTAATTGAATATGAAATACAAACTGATAAATTTACCGGTACTGTGATAGATTTTTATTTTGAGGACAGGATTGTGAGAAAAATCCCCAAATCCAAGGGTAAATCTATCATTTATGACAATGTACTATCACAGGTCACTAAATTATGTGCCTCCTGTTAGGATTAAAAAGCACACACCACCACCTGAAACGCGTGAATATCACCAAGCCTCCAGATTTAGTCATCTAAAGGAGATGGAGGTATGAGATCAATAGAACCATTAAGATACAGTCCAGTCTCTGAGAAAGTCTATAAGTCTAATGAGCAATTGGTATGTGTGGTATTAGGGCCAGCAAGATGGATCATCGGATAAGGGCACTTGTCACCAGGCCTGCTGACCTGAGTTTGATCTCCAGGAACCCTATGCTGGAAGGAAAGAACCAATTCCTACAAGTGGTCCTCTGACCTCCACATGCTGCCCCCTCAAACAATAAACATATAAATGTAAAAAATAAATAGGTAATATCAAAATAAGTTAAAACCAAAACAAAATACAACACCTAAGGACACATATTACAAAAAAAAAGGTGTGGAAAAGACCACAAAATTAAAGCCAGGCATAGTGTCTCAGTGTCTCATGATTGAAATCATACATTTGAGAGACTAAGGGAGAGGGAATGTGACTTTGGAGCTAGCCTGGGCTGCACAGTAAGACTTTGTCTCAACAAGTAAAACCAACAACCCCCCCAATGCTTGGGGGAGGAGTGGGCTGTGTTGAAAAGATAAAAATCTGTAATTAACAAATCAGTAAATAATAAAACTATTTATGGATATAGATATAGCAAAAGAAAATCCAAAATAAAAAAGAGTTAAAAGTAATACTATTGGGAAAGTATGTCTAGGTAGAGAAGGGAAGAACCAGGAACAGTGGCTTTTCGTTTTCACTCGGGGCTGTAGTGCCTAGCGGGCATGCGAGGGCGTTGTTTTTGGAAGAGAGAGTTTATCCCAAGGGCACGGCCTGTAGTGGCACAGGTTGCCAAGCTCATCCCAGGTGAGGGGTGACCTGGGGCTGCTTCCCGAGAGCCATCGGAGGTCCTAGGAAGGGAGGCCTGGCTTGGTGGGGAACCCTTTGGGGGCTTTAATCTGGGGCTGAGAAGGCTCAGGGGCTAAGAGTAAAAATGGCCGCTCTTCCAGAGAACCTGGGTTAGATTCCCAGCACCCAGATTGTGGTTCATGACTAACCATCTGTAACTCTAGTTCCAGGGGGTCCAATACCCTCTTCTGGCTTAGAGAAGTACTTAGCACACACAAGGTACATAGACATAAGGCAGACAAAACACCCATAAACATTAAACTATTCAGTTCATTAAGTATATGCTTTATTATTTTGATAAACTTCAAAATATACATACTCTAAAGTAATGGACACTCAAAATCCCATACTGTGTGATCTAGACTCCTCTGGAGCCTTACCTCCACTTTGATGGCACACCGTCCAATGGCCCTCACAGCTTTGCGAACAAAGTCCACGTCGACCTCAGTGGCATATTCCTTCAGCTCTGCCAGAACC
Organism: Ellobius talpinus; assembly: GCA_001685095.1. Taxonomy (NCBI): domain Eukaryota; kingdom Metazoa; phylum Chordata; class Mammalia; order Rodentia; family Cricetidae; genus Ellobius; species Ellobius talpinus. Next base: position 14,882 of record LOJH01000199.1, on the reverse strand, counting down.
TGTCAAATATCCAAGTGGATAACCTTTAAAGATTCTCAAACAGCAATTTCATGCCTTCTGGATGTCAGATCTTAAGTTCAAAGCCAGCATAAATTTGAGACAGCTTAAGGTCTGACCTGTGCAATGTTAGCTTGGGATGCAAGACGAATCATGATGTCCAACTTCTCTAGTTTAACATAGATGGGATCATTGTACTTCACAAAGAAGACTTTAATTTCCTGCTTCAAGATTTCAGGCCTGTGATACACAACACAAGAAAGGAAGATGATAGAACTTATTTACTGACATATCCTGCTCAGACTTTCTGCCTGCCCCCTTGAGGGAGGCAAAACCACTCACAAATATCCTGTATAAGTCTCTATTGTGCCCCCACCCCCACATAGTAGTTGCACTACTAGGCAACATTTTTACTTCTGCACAGTAAAGCTGGGTGTCTAGCACATTCTAGGCAAGCATTCTAGCACAAAGCTACACTCCCAGCCCATCTATTCTCCACCAATTCCTTTTGGTATCTGATTTGTGTTCTTTTAAAGGACAAGGGGTATATGTTACCACAGAGAACTGCTGAGGAAGAAAAACCTGGTCCTCAACTACAGCTTTCCAAGGGTAGCATATCTAAAGGAAGCACTTAAGAAAGCAACCTAGCTGGGCGTGATGGCACACTCCTTTACTCCCAGCACTTGGGAGGAAGAGGCAGGGGAACCTTTGTGAGTTCGAGGCCAGCCTGATCTACACAGTGAGAGCCTGTTTTCAAAAATCAAAAAACAAACAAACCAAAACAACCCTGAATTGCAACAGCAGATAATTACTACCGAAAGACTGGTAACTGTAAGTTGTATTCCTGGGCAAGTTGTACTACTATATAACATTTTCACTTCCACACAGTAACAAACAAAAGAGATTAGCATCGGTCTATAGGGCATTTATATTAAGCTTAATTCAAGATCACAAACATTTTAAAATTATCAAACCACTATTTCCCACCTTTTCTGGACAATTAGATTGATGTTCCTCAGGGCGACATACTGCACTTCTGGCTCCCCAGACAGCAGAGTGACAAGAGGAGGTGCTAACTTCTTGAGCAGCATATTATAGTAGTCGGAGTCCTTGGGTAACAGCTCCAGGAACTTCATTAGGACTTTCACCGCTGAAAGCACCACCGCAGAGTTGGCATGGGAGAGTCGAGGAGTCACTCGCTCACAGATGCTGTGGGCAGAAAGGGAAAATACAGCACCTTTGCTCAATTCATCCATAAAGTTATGCTTCAGAGTTCCATGGCCCAAGTATCAAGAAATCAAAGATTCAGTTAGAAAAGTCAAAGCTCCATGCTTAGGTCAAAATGGGATCCAACACCGCAGAAGCTTTGTGCCCAGCAGACTACAGGCAGAGCAGGGGCGTCAGAAGACTTGAGAAGCCAGCAACAGGGATATCCAAACGGGAAGGGAACTAGCAACCCCGCAGACACTTGCACTCACACCAGTTACCTTCTGGATTTTAGTCCTCTGTCTCCCACACATAATGCTAGGGCTCCCTGCCTCACAGCTCATCTCTACTCAACCTATAGGAAATCAAACCAAGCGTCCTGAAAATAAAGGCACAGTGAGAGGTGTCATCACCTGTGTTCTTAAAGAGAAAGTGGGTTGGCAGATAAAACTACACAGCCTCTTGCTTTCAAGCTAGTAAGAAAAACTCGGGAACAGATGAGGCTTTTGTTCTGTTTGGGTTTGTTTTTTAATTTTAGAATATTATTACAATATTCTCCCAACTTCTTCTAGCCCCTACTACCTATGCTTAGACGACCCATAGAATCTTGATAGTCACACCTGCAGTGTTCTCTGAAATCAACCTAACTTGCTAGCTCTTGGGCAACATCAAGAGTGCCTGTTTAAAATGTTAGAGACAAGGTAAGTACCTGCTTACTCTCTTCTTTTTATGTCCACACGGCTGACTCCAGACTTAAAGTCCCTTTCACAGAGACCTTCTCAATTGCTCATTTTAAAAAGTAAAATTCCAAAAATTAAAATAAAAAAATAAAACCCTGCCAAGTGTGGTATGCACAGCTTTAATTCCAGCTCTTGGGAAGCAATGGCAGATGAATCTCTGAGTTAGAGGCCATGATCTATATGGTAAGTTTGAGTCCAGTCGGGGCTACATATCGAGAGCCTGTCTCAAACAACAAACAAAACAAATACTGAGGCAGGAGGGTCACAAGTTTGCAGCTAGCCGAGGTTATATGCATAGATCCTGACTAAAAACAAACAAAAACTATAGATGGAAGGCATTCTCTTTATAGTCTATTACTCTAAACACTGCCATTTCTTAGATCCTTCTAGTACCTCTGTTAGCAGTCATGAGTTATGATCTATGTTCCTGAATATCCACATTGTATAAACTCCTACCCCCTCAGAGTGAATGGTGCACGAGGATCATAACTTTTGCCTGTTCACTGTGGAATCCTCACAGCCTAGAACAGAACCCAGCACAAAGCACGGGCTTAAGAAGTACTTGCTGAGGGAACTTATGAGTGCAATGTCAATGGCCAACAGAAAACAAAATTCTTGGTAAAGTTCTCTCCAGAATATAACTGTACTTTCAATGATGGAAAGAAACTACCAGCAGTCTTAGGTTCAGAGGGAGTCATTTCCCAGACAAGTGAAGAGAACTTACATTCTAGTAGCTTAGAAATCAGCTTCAGCCAGGCAAGGAAAGTTCTTATCTACCATAATTAAAATATGTCAACTTTAATGGAGAGTCAGCAATTCTTCAGAAGTACTTTGCCTAGACCAGTGCTTATATATACAACATGCTCAATTTAAAAATGGGTAGTAACTCCAACCCTGTAAACTGAAATGTACTTATGTGTTGATGACATTTGGTAATAAAGTTCTGACAGTCAAAGTAATCTGTAACTGTAAGTGGTAAAGGGCTGAGCGGAGCAATCAAGCCGTTCTCAAAAGTGCCAAAGGTAGTCTAGCAAGACTTCTTTACACAAGGGCAAGACACATCTGTATTGCTGACTTTAAAATACTTATCCTAATACTAAATTATAGTTATTATTCAGCTCAGTAACTAGTATGAAGAATCTAACAGCATAGACAGCATGCCATTACAAGGATAGACATAACTTTTGTTTACCAAATGACCAGGAATTGGGAGATGGGTGACAATATGATGGAGGTTTTGGCAGAAATATAACAGAAACAACTAAATTCTTCTTTATGTGCTTTAGCACTTACAGTGTCCCTAACTCCAGTGAGAAAATATGCTGGGGATAGCAATGTCCCCTACATCCTCTGCCTTCCTCAGTCTGATAGCCTCTTACACTAGGAGCAGACATTAGACATTACTTAGTCAGGCAAGACCATCAGCTTATGTCCAGTAAGACAGACTGACCTCTGGGCTTCCCGGTCATCTTTAGGGTTGTAATTAGACAGGCAGTCCAGGATGAAAATCTGGCCCCATTCAGTGCACTCATTTAGGGCTGTGAGCAGCTTATTGATATTCTGAGGGTTCAGATCAAGTAAGTTGCTGTTTGGGTGAGATTCACTGATCTCAGACAATGCCGCCACAGCATTAGCCACCACCTGTGAAAGAAACAGATAATGACTTTAATATACCAGAAAACCAAAGCTATGACACACAAAAACCTTGGCAGGATCACTTCACAGCTCTCAATTCGCTCCTAAACATTTTACCCGTTTAGACAGAAATAAATGAACTGCTTTCAAAACATGCATTAAGCCACCAATGACAGCCTATACAGTTTCTGAGTAGTCAGGCACTCCAGAATTAGAGTAATTCATCCATTAGTAGAGTCACAGATGATTCACTACGGAAACATTAACCACTGTAGCTGCACTCAAAACTGAAGCTAAAATCAAGACATAGCAACAGCTGTAAAAAAAAATGGAAATCATAATTCATGAGTACACAATTCTAGGAGAACACATAATCTCTATACCATGTGGTTTGTTCATCTGGAAATCAGAGAGAATTTAATCTACCTCATAAACTAATTTTAGCTTGAGGGTACAAGTTCAATTTTGTTATACATTAAGAAATATTTATGGGGCTGGAGAAGTTGGTCAGCAGCTCAGAGCACTGGCTGCTCTTCCTGAGGTCATTTTCCAGCACCCACATGGCAGCTCACAATTGTCTGTAACTCCAGTTTCAGGACACACTTGCACAGGCACAGATGCAGGCAAAACATGAATGCACATAAAATAAAATAAATCATTAAATTTTTTTCCATGTTAGGCCTTTAATCCCAGCTCTTGGGATGCAGAGGCAGGTGAATCTCTGAGTTTGAGTCCAGCCTGGTCTACTGTGCAAGTTCCAGGACAGCCAGGGTTACAAAGAGAGACCTTGTCCTTAAAAACAAAAACAGAGAAATTCCACAATGCCTGAAACAAATTTATGGGGTGGTAACATTACCATAATTCATCAAGTAACAACAGTAAGGTTTTTTTGCACTAATATCTCTAAAACTGGAGTGCATTTATAAACAACCATCACGGTTTTTTCTATGCCTGGATGTTTCGTCTATATGGACATCTGTACACCATGTATGTGCCTGGTGCCCTCGAAGGCTAGAAGAGATGCTGATCTCTGGAACTGGAGTTACAGATGGTTGGTAAGAATCAAACTTGGATCTTCTGGAAGAACAGCAACTGCTCTTAACTGTTAAGCCATTTCTCTAGCCTGCAATCACCCATTCTTTAGTGGAGAATGTTCTTCACAGGGATATAGAAACTAATCATATATGTTATAGTTGATGAAATTGTAGACTCAATGAAATATAATATTTTAAATACATCCTCTTCTTTGAGATGGTGTGAAAAACTGTTACCCTAGACAAGAAAGTATACTTGTGCCTTGATTCACTGATAGGAGAATATGTGTAGCTACAAAACAAGGTCAGTATTTTAAATAAAAATTACAGATTATTTCTAATATAACTGATAAATGAATATTCAAAGTTATTTTAAAATTTCAAAAGCATTCATGAACACCACAATGAAAATATTACCCTATGGTTCTGTACAGGTGAGTTTTAAAATATGTTTTACACTAAAAGTCCATACATTAAGATTAGCATGGCTGACCATAAGTATTTCATAATTTAAAAAGAATCAAGAAGCCAGCTTTAACAATACCTAAAAAAATTCAATGACATTGATGCATAGTCGAGTCTTACTAAAATTCCCTGACACAAGCTTAAGAAACTGAGTTAGTTTTACAGTCATGTTAGCAAGATAGAAACACAACGGCTACAACCTGGCTATCAGTGTTATTATTCACATTACCTAGGTAATCGGCAGATTATACTAATCATGAAAATAAACAGGAAAAGTAAATATCCAAGAGAGTGATTTAATACATAGTACAATGTAGCAATAGCCAACATTATGTAGAAGATAAGGATGGCAGACAGAATTCTCTTAAGCTATAATTTGGTGATGAGAACAAAAAGTCCCACATGAAAAGAATCAAAGACTTGCTGAGTAAATATAATTAGACATTTCGTTGCCACAAAACAAATCTGACCTAATGTATCATCTATAATAACATATGTGAGCTTTTCTCAAAGGCTTTTGTTCATTCCATCCTTGTGCATGAGATTTAGTAACAGGAATGCATAAAGAATGAAACACGGCCTATAACCCCAGTATGGGAGGTGGAGGCAGGAGGATCAGTGGTTCAGGTCATCATCTGTTACAGAAGAAGTTTGAGGCTAGCCTGGGGTACGAGACCCTGTCTGCAAGCAAGCAAACAACCCCTAAACAAGCAAAAATAATAATCATTCCCAGGAACTTCACATGCAGGGAAAATAACTTATTTCCCATGCATTATTGACCTTATTTTAGAATAAAAAATTAAAATGTCTTATGTCAACTGCTTATTTTGACTGCTATGCCAACACATTCAACCATGGTCATCAGTTTAAAAGAAACCTCCTACCATAATTACCATTTCTATCAATGCATCTCCCTCACTCTCAAAAGTCAGCTAATAAAAATAAACAGAAAGATCAGATCAGAGGAACACGTTGAGCAAAGCCTGTCACCACCAAAGTGACAGGGCAGATGAGACGCTCTTCCACCCTGCACCAGACTTCCTGTTCCTCGGAAACCACCTGAGGCTGCTTCTAGCTCTTCACTGTCATCTTCCAATCAATTCAGACTCTTGGGTTTCCAGAAATTACCCAAGGCATGCTCATGGTGGAGTGCTTTACATTCTCAAGTCAGTAAAGCGTGCTCCCACACTGTGATAAACTTGATGCCAGTCAATCACACTGTATCTGGGGCAGATGAGTTCAAGTTGACAAGTGGGCAGTTGGTGTACACCAGGCCTCTTTTTTTTGCCAATGCTTCTACAATTTTTTTGAAATAAAAATTTAAAGATAAAGTGATAAGTTAGAAATCACTTCTTCCCAAAGAACCTTCTCCAAAGAACAACACACCACTGTAGGGACAGAGTAAAAAGTGCCCAAAGAGCAAGCTCAGCCAAGGTAAGCATCTCAGCACTCCAAAAGGGAAGCAAAGGCCGCTTCCCTCGGTCACAGTGTCATTCTGTATCGGAACTGCTAAGACAAGTCTAACATTTCCTCCCTAAGAAATGATCCTTTATCTTAGGAATGCTGCTGCAATCTCAGAAAGACTAGGAGCACATAAGGGAAAAAAGAGTTCTAAAGGAAGTTTTCTTTAAAAGTACAATTGCAGTCACATGTGGCAGCACATACCTGCAATCCCAGCACTCAGGATGCGGAGGCAGAAGAATTAGGAATTCAGGGCCAGCCTTAATTACATAAGCCTCTGATTCAAAACACCAAAGCAGGAGGGGAAAGAACATTATCAATGGGGAGACTGAGCTTTCTGGTCACACAAACTGATTTCTACAACGTTGGTATCTAGGACTGGAGAGATAGCTCAGCAATAATGGGCTGGTCTTCAGAGGACCAGGGTTAGAATCCCGGCCACTCACATGGGTGCTCATTATCCTTCTGGTCTACACACACCCACACACACACCCACACACACACCTCACAGAACATGAAAGTAGAAGAAAGACTAACTAGGAAGAGGAAAGGGATAAATGAGAGAGGAGTGAGATGATAATGAGGTACTTATGGTAAAAATATATGACATATATGTATGAAAAATAATATAGGCCAATATAACAAAATTTAGTCTAAATTTTATATGAAAAGCTTTTAAAAATTAATGTACTCTTTTTGACAAGTTCACACATGCTTATAATGCATTTCCTAAAATTTTTCTTCTTAAGATTTATTTTATACATATGAATGTCTGCCAGCATGTATGTATATGCACCAACCACATGCATGTCTATTGCCCGTGAGGGTCAGACAAGGGCATCAGATCTCCTGGAACTAGAGCATGAGGATGCTGGGAATGGAACCCAGGTCCTCTCAGCCACCGAGTCATCTCATCGCCCCATCCTCTTATCTCACTATCATGTCCTTTGGTTTTATCTCTTCAAATATTCTCAAAAGCTTTTAAAATAAAAGTGTTGCCATTAAAAGAGCAATCTTTCTAGAATTACTAAAACCACAGCACAATAAGAAATACATGTTCATTATTACTAAGATTTATTCTATACTAAGCTCACCATTAAATGTTTTGAGAGCCTTTGTCTAAAGCTCACAACACTATGACATAAGCATTTTGTTATTTCCATTTGAAGATGAGGACACTAAAGCTTAGGGAGAACACACAGCTAAGAAGCATCAGATTCACTCATATTTCTCAGGCACACTGAGAAAATATGCTGTTTACTAATTGGTTTACACCGTATGGGAGGCTGGAACAATGGAATGTAGTGGCATTTCACTTGTATTTTAATAAATAAAACTTGCCTGAGATCAGAAAAGTAAAACAGCCACACTGGCCAGCGTTATGGACCAAGCAGCAGTAACACACCTTTAATCCCAGTAGACACACTATCTTGCCATAGAAACCAGGCAGTAGTGGTACACGCCTTTAATCCCAGTCCTAGAAAGGATTATAAAACAGGAGGAAAAAGCTCTCAGGCTCAGTCTCATTCTGAGATTGCTGGAGACAGGATCACCATTTTTGGACTGAGGTAGAGATAAGAGCCAGTGGCTGGCTGTTTTGCCTTTTGGACCTTCAGATTGAAGTTTTATTTATTAAAATACAAGTGAAATGCCACTACAATGGAAAATGGGTATTTCCCAGGGCTGCTGAGAGTGATAGAAGGCTTGGAAGATGGAGATCACGGGGGTTCTGTAGTAAACCAGAGGGGTTGAGAACTGAGCTCAACACTAAAGTGCAAAGCACACATGGTATCACTGCCAAGGGAGTCTCTCAAACCGTAGATCCTAATATAAATGTTAGCTGTAGAAAGAAAACCCAAGATACCAGAGAGCAAAACCAAATTAAGCAAGGAAGAGACTAACATGGCCAAAACTCTAAAGAGCACTCCATTCAAAAGCGCACTGTTTTCCTGCAAACATACTTATCAAATGACGCTTCTAAAATTCTGGTATTTGTGAAGAAATCATGGACACTGTTTTCCTGCAGCTCCCAGTGTGTCTTCATCCTGAAGACAAGCTTACTTACAAAGTGGGCTAATAAAATCCACAACTGAGCGAATGCTTAACTCTGATGCTATCACAAGATACTATTCTATCAAAATGCATGGGTATTAAATTAATGTGGATGTTGATCTTGGCCTAATGTCTACTTCATAATTACAATACCTTCTGGCATATGCCAGGTTCTTTAATGGGTACAGTTTAAAATCTCAATTAATACTCCCAACCCTTTCTTCTCCCACCCCATTTTCCATGTAGTCTTGGCTGGCCAGAAACTCGTAATATAGATCATGGTAACCTCAAATTCACAGAAATCTGCCTGTCTCTGCCTCCCAAGTGCTTAGATTAAAGATGTACATTAACTAGACCTGGCCTAAGCTTTTTTATATTTTAAATTTTTTTATTATGTGTGTGTATGTGTATGTGCGCACACTCACATGTGAGTGTGGGGCCCTCAGAGGCAAGAAAAGGGTGTAGGAGTCCCCGGAGCTGGAGTTATAGGCAGTTATGATGGAGAAGCTGCCGAACTTGGAGAGCAACACACCCTCTTAACCATTGAGCCTTCTCTCTAGCCTGTATACTCCCAACTCTTGAAGACAGTATCTCTCATTTTCCAGAAGAGGAACCAGGAAGATTAAGCAGCATTAGCGTAACAATAGCACTAACCAGAGTCAAGAAATATTATCTCAAAGCTAGCCTTTCCTCTGGCAGCTAGGACACTGAGAATCGGCTTTAAATAAAGTAGTGAAATAACTACAGGAAAATGGGTTATCGTAGGAACCCCTAAAAATGACAGAAGGGAAGAAAAAGTTCTATTACTTATTGCAAGGCACAGCAATGCTAGTACTCAGAGCTGATCTAACTCCAAGCACTGTCGGTTCCTGATTTACATTGTATTCTCATACTAAGATTCTGGCCAGGTAGGGGTGGCACACGCCTTTAATCCCAGCACTTGAGAAGCTGAGGCCAACAGATCTCTGTAAATTCAAGACCAGGCTCATCTACAGAATGAGTTCCAGGACAGCCAGGGAGGTTACACAGAGAAACCCTGTCTTGAAAAGCCCCTCCCCCGCAAAGGATTTGAAGTCATGTCTGTAAATGTTCCAGTGCTTTTCTCTCTAGGAAGCCATTCTGAACTGTAAGAACACTAAGGTGGGAATCTCATGTCCTTTAAGACATGGTGCAGTGCTGCCACCATGTGGGACAGCCTAAGAAAAGGTGGAAGAAAATCACTCAAACAAGGGACAAGGACTCATATCCACAATTAGAGTAAGAAGATGACTTCGAAGTAATTAATGGTGTACAAATAATTAAAGAATTTCACATATTCAATTCTAAACCATTTTGAAAACATGAAAATACAACAGACCTAAAGCATGTGGGGTATGTATACACTTAAGTTTGTTTCTTCACATATATCCATGAAGGTGGTGATCAGGAATAGGTTTGGGACTCGGAGCCAGGCTGCAATCCTGGCTGCATTACAACTAGCCACATCCCATTGAGTCAGAAGCCTCTGGAATGCACATGTCTTGATCTGAAACATGGAAAGACTTCTGCTTCAGACAGACACGAAAACAAGTGAAATAGTTTATATAAAAGCATCCATCATTGTGCCTAGCACACAGGCATTACAAATTAAATATTCCTTTTCGAGCGACACAAAGGCCTCAGAAGCTTCTGAGTTGTTTGAGCTAGTGTGCTACATGCCACCACTAGACCTTGAATGTCACTGCCGCTCATGCACTTGGTCTACTTGTTATTTGCATCTGATCCCACCAATAAAAGGAAAACCAGGGTGCTAATGCTAGCATTTACTTAAGGTTACTTTTTGGTAACTGTAAGTCAACAATAAACAGACAATAAAACAGTCTAGGGGGATGTGAAGAAAATGGTTTCTTTCAGTGGGAGAGGTCTCCCAGAATGTGAGTTTCTTATAAGCCTACCAAGTAACCTTAACTTATTTTCTATAAGTCTCCTCAAACATACTTGTAAAGTCTCTTCAAATCACCTCTCCATTTGTTGTTATAAAAATTTGTTGTATTAAAAAGTGTCACCAACAGTCAGGAGTGATGGTAATCCCAGCCTTCAAGAGTCTGAGACACTGAGACTGACAGTTCAAGGCTGACCTAGGCTGCATAACGAGTTCCAGCACATTCTGAACTGTACAGTGAAAACAAACAACAACGACAACCCTTGGGGGCATTGGTTTACTATGTATATTACATTAAGTTTAAATAGAAACCATCCATCAATGCCTGTTTAAAATACATACAACCAGGCAATGAAGGAAACAAGTAGGATTAGACTATATTGATAGTTATTTAATCTGGCAAAGATAAATAAATCCATTTATTATATTTGTGAAAGTACTAAGCACTGTTTTTAAAAAAAATCAGACCTCTCCTCTGCGGAGGAAGCTTAGATGTGGTCAGCAAACTAGGCATGCACACTGCCAGCTGACCTGATACAGATCTTCTAGGGTTACCTGGATTTCAAATCCTGTTTCCTCACAAACAAAAAACCTGATTGCTGTGTTTTCCATTCCTCACACCCTATAATTTAACAGGTTCCATATGGAAGAATTACATGAGTGGAGAGGTGCCTTTTCCCCTTCAACCTAGAATTGATTGTGGGAGTCAGAGTTTATTTTTTGACTCAATCCATTCTTAGCTCCACTGAATATTTAATAGGTTTCTACAGGGTACAAGATATTCCGCCTATCTAGTTGGTGCTTAGAACTTTATCACCTCATCTGTCTTTGGATAGAGAATTTCAAAGATGGTTGCTCAGAATGACAGAGTGAACCACCAACAATGGGACAAGTACACTGGTACCAGCTAAGCAATCCATTAAAACTGGCATTGCTAGGACTGGTGAGATGGCTTCACATGTAATGGCGCTTAAAACCAAGAGACCAAGGACCTGAGTTTGATCCCTGAAACTCACATTGTAGGAAAAAAGAGCCACAGCACACCATGACAATATTCACTTCAACACACATGCATGCATACATGTGCACACACACACACACGCATGCAAAGTAATGTAAAAAGAAAAAAAGTACGGCTATACAGACTCAATTCTTTATATAATTTTTTTAAAAGGGTGCCAGGTGGTACTGCATGGGAAAGTAAACCAAAAAGTGGGGTTCATCTTCTAATAGTGGTGATGACACCTTATTGGAAGTCATTGTTCAAATTCTTCCACATCTACTCTTAATCCTGCAAAGTGGTTGAATAGTCCCTGATTGATACTCAGCACACGTGTACCTTTAAAAAGTGTACGTTACAAGCTTCATCCTTGGCTTTCTGCTACACTAGAACGATAATGATGCCAAGGGCATGGAACAAGATGAACAAGCAAGATCTCAAAGCACAGACTGGAGCAGAGTTTTTGCCAGGAAAAGATGATACCTAATTCAGGCAAATTCCAACTCACTCTCCACTCATAAAAGTTTAATATGTTATAATATGTACTCACTCAAAAGTAGGTATTAGACATAAAGCAAAGGATAAGCAACCTATAATCTGCAACCCAGAGAACCTAGACAACAAAAAGGACCCTAAGAGAGACATACATGGATCCACCTAGGAAGGAGAAAAAGATAAGATTTCTTGAGTAAGTTGGGAGCATGGGGGGTAGGGAGGAGAGTGGAAGGGGAGAGAGGAGAGATGATGTTGGATTCCTCTTTGTATACTATAAATATGTTTTATTACCATTGGTTAATAAAGAAGCTGCTTTGGCCTATGGCAGGGCAGAATATAGTTAGGCAGGAAAACTAAACTGAATGCAGGCAGATGCCATGTAGCCACCAAAGGAGAAAGATGCAAGAACATTACTGGTAAATCACAGCCTTGAGGTGATACACAGATTAATAGAAATTGGTTAATTTAAGATTCAATAACTAGTTAGGAATATACCTGAGCCATTGGCCAAACAGTATTGTAATTAATATAGTTCCTCGTGTGATTATTTGGGTCCAGATGGCCAGGATGTGAAAGTACAGTCTCTGATTACAGGGAGGAAAGAAGGGGAGTGGGAAAAATGTACAGATCAATAAAAATAAATAAAAATTAACAACAAAAAACATTATATTACTTATTATCTCTTAGTGTAATTCATCTTCAAAGAACTATTGTACCAGAAAAAAAAATTACTTAGCAGGGGTGGTGACCCATGCCCATGCTCAGATAAGACAGTGAAATCTTGTCTCAAAAAGAAAGAAAAAGTCAAAAAAGTCAAGTGTGGCATACGCCTGTAATCCCAGCACTTGAGAGGCAAGGGAGTTCAACACCAGCTACATAACAAGTTAGAAGCCATCTTAAATATATGAAGCCTTATTTCAACATACAAACAGAATGTTGGGGGATATACTTTAAGGAAAGTGGCCAATAATCTTCCATCTTCTCAGTACCAATACTTGGTAACCAATCACTCAATTTAAATGAGCTTAATTTAATAATAATCAATCTGTCATTTGGGACCTGATCTCCTTTCATTACATAAACAAAATATAAAGATGTCAAGAAGGAAATAAAATCCAACTTTGAGATGGGGCTTTAGCTTGGAAATAAGATACTTGCACAAGGTTCTGGGTTTAATCCTCCGCACTGCCAAAACCAAACAAATAAAAATTTAAGCGTTATATTCTGGCTGCTAAATACACAGAACGCAATCAATTTTATCCTAGAGTTCTTTGAGAATACATTACAATAGTTGGTCAATAAAGATTATTTTGATTTAGTTTTATTTTCATACAAGAAATTACCACAGACCACTATCTGAAAAACTAATTCTAAAAGTACAAACACCCAGGGATATGAAGTATACAATCTATATATTACACAAAACTATTTCCCACAACTACCCTGTGGTCAACGTCTCAAAGAAAACATGTACTAAGCACGCCTCGGAAAGGGCTCATTTCAAATGTTGCTCTCTTTATAAAAGCACAATGAATTACCATTGGATTTGAATCTGCTATGAGATCCCGCAGAGAATCCAGAAATCCCTGGTCTTCCACCATCTGGGCATTGATATCATGGAGTTTTGCCACACAGACTGCTGCTGTTTTCCGAACATAGGGGTCTTCATCTTTCAAGCACTTGCGGAGGGGTTCACAGAGATATTCTGTAATCTTGTCCACCCGGATACACCCCATGGTTCTAACTGCCAACGCTCGAATCAAAGGATTAGGATCTTCACAATCCTACCAAAGAAAAAAGAAAAAGCAACTACATGAATACAAGATGATTACAAGTAAATACTCCAGTTGACATAAACCTTGCAAGTTTCTAGTATATTCTACATGAGAATCCAATCTCTCATGCTATTCCTTTCCTAAAGGTCTTAGTTGTCTACTCAAGAGCTTAGAAAAAAAAAGTTGTTTTTTAAGAAATTTATCAAGGCTGGAGAGGTGGCTCAGAGGTTAAAAGTACTTGTTCTTGCAGAGGACTTAGATTTGATTCCCAGCACTCACATGGCAGCTCACAAACACCCAGAACTCCAGTTCCAGGGGACCCAACCTCTGTAGGCACCAAGCATGTGCATGGTACACAGACACATGTAAACAAAACACACATTAAATAAATCTAAAATAAAATAAGGATTTATGCTATGAATGTGTACAGGTGCCATGTGCCTTCTTATGTAAAGGTACCCACAGAGGCCACAAGAGGGTGTCAAAGCCTCTGGAACTGGAGTTACAAGGGGTTATGAGCTACTGCATGTGAGTGCTGGGAATAGAACTTGGGTCCTCCGCAAGAGCAGCAAGTGCTCTTAACCACAAAGCCATCTCTCCAGCCCCAGAAAGAAATCTTTTAAGTGCTTCATACACACAATGAGGAAAGGTACAACAGGACTCAATCTTACTAGGCACGAGCCTAGTAAGTCGGTGTGGCCATCCCTAGAACTATTAGTGGACTTGCCGAACAGAAATGACCCCCTTTCTTCTATTCTTGTTCAGGAAAAAAGACAGAGAATTGGAAAGGTTATGTCCCCTCCACTGTCAATCTGTAAGAACCAAGTAAAAAGAGAACACAACTGCAGGAGGCCTATAGAACAAAACAAAGATGTGCTATGATCTGGCTGGGGCCTGACAGAAGCACACCTCCAGCTAAGCAGCAAAGTGGGCTTTCTGGGCTCCTTAGCAGCAAGCAGTCTCCTTTACAATAGGGTTCTTCCAAACAAAGCATTGGCAAAACACTGACAGAAAATACTTTTTTTCTTTCTTCTTTAAAGATTTTATGTATAGGGGGCTGGAGAGATGGCTCAGTGGTTAAGAGCATTGCCTGCTCTTCCA
>LOJH01000198.1:23860-73900 GCA_001685095.1 Ellobius talpinus | reverse complement strand
TTCCGAGGGCTCCGGGCCACGCCCCACTGTCCCCTTGACTTCCGCCAGAGAGGACCTCTGAAATTTGGGTGGGTGCGTCCCCTCACCTGGTACCCAGACAAGCCACCCGGCAGCGGCTAGCGCCACTCCCCGCCACCGGGTGGCTTTACTAAGCTGGTGGCGCCAAAAAGTCCGGCCCCAAGATTCAGGGCGCTGAGAGCGGGTTCTCAGGGGGACCTCAACCTTTGGGACTCTCGTTAATTGTCACACCGGGAGGCATGCACTCTGAGTGCCCTTCCAGAATACAGTCGCTACAGCCCCCAGGACTTGTGTTTCTAGATCAAACAGAGTGGACACTTATGTTGCCCTAAGCAGTGCCCGCTTTAAGGGAGAAAAGAGGCTCACATGTGGGGTAGGGTAATCGTGTGTTGTCAGTGTCTCTCTTTGGGCTGGAGGTTGTCAGACATTTAAGGTCTAGTAAACGCGCGTTCTGAAGTCGTGAACCTGTGAAAGTGACACAGCTTCCCCCCTCCCCCGTCATATGTTAAGGGACTTGGGAAGGCCACAGGAGAAAGGAGGGGGAACTTCTAGAAAGCAGCTCCAGGTTTGGGGGGAAATCAGTCATACTGATTCCCAAGCCGTTAGCCAATACTGCTCATGGGCAATAATTCTCATAAAATCTTCCCTCTGAGGGCTTAAATGCCCGCCTCCACAATGGTTTGTCGTGAGCATGATGGATTCCTAAAAGCCCATCCGAGTTCCCTACCCTAGCTGCCTTGATTTTTGTAAAGCATTGCCCTCGCATTACCCTCCTGCGTTCGTGTGCCTGGCTTTTCATATTTTATAATGCTTGCAAATTGACACTGAACAAGCTTTAACCTCAGTCATTTCAGAATAAGTTTGATGTTTTAGGTGAGATGTGAATGGAGCTCCTTTCATGAGGAAGTAGTCTGTGTGAAGTGTTTTGTAAATGTGAGTGGGTTGAATTTAAAACACTGAATAAAATTAATGTAACAAGGAATCAAAAGGTTCAATCCAGATGTTTCCCTTCCTGCTTCCGCAACAAAATGACATAGAGAGCTCACTGCACCTTACCTGGTAGCTCTCTGCCAGGGTGACCTGTGGCACTGCAGTTGAACTCCTACTGAGATGTCAAAGCACTTAACCAAATCCCTTGGGGCTTATAAGGTTGTGACCCACCTGCTTCTATGGAGGATTTCCCCCATTTCCTAACTACTCAGGAAATAGACCAGGGATTTACATGCAGGCTTTCTTTCAGAGAATTCTTAAGTAATCCTCTTTAGTTACCTTTTGTATTAGCCTGGATTGCTTGCTTGTTAAGATAAGGTACTCTGATGTGGAATTTAGTCAAGGTAGGGTTATGAGTTAGATCAGTCAACCTCTAATTCCTCTAGTTAGTGTGTGTTTGGGGTTAACAGAGACCCCTTAGAAGCTTTTTATGTGTGTGTTTGCAGTCCTGGAGTTTGAAGCGCCGCCTCATTCCATGCTAGACAAGCACTTCACTAACCATTCAGCTACGTTCAACTCCAACCTTCTTTATAGTTTGTTTGATTATTTGGTTTTGAGACAAGTGTCCTCACCCAGTGTGGCCTGCAGTCCGGCGTGGGTTTGTGATCTCCAGGTTATAAGCACCATACTGCTCCCTAACATTTATAGAGGGCTATACATTTGAATAAGGGATTCTGACTCAGATATTCATGGTGCAGGTCTGATATCATCCATCACTCAGCGGTTCTAGGACTTTGCATAATTAATACCTTGGTCCTCTTTTTTTATTCTTTTCCCTCAGTCTATTCATAAACTGGGGCATAAGGTTGGGTATAATACAGATCATACAAAGTTGATCTGAGAATTAATTGGAATACCATACATTAAATCTTAGGTAGAAACAATAAATAAAAGCACTAAGAAGTTACTGTCAATTTGTTTTTGGAAATTTAAACTCTATTATTCTGTAGCTGGAAGCTTTTCTGTATCCTGCCCAGTCCCTTGGTTGCTTATAAAATAATCACTTGTAGGCTTAATATTAATTATAATTGTTTGGCTGATGACTCAGGCATATTACTGGCTAGCTCTTACATTTAAATTAATCCATTTCTATTAGTTTATATTTTACCAGGAGGCTCGTGGCTTGTTACTTTACATCTTGCTTCTCAAGTAGCTGCTGGCATCTCTCTTGACTCTGTGTTCTTTCTCCCCATATCTCTGCTTGGTTTTCCTAAAACCCAGTTATATTTTACCCTGCCATTGGCCAAAGCAGCTTTATTCATCAACCAATAAAAGCAGCACATATTTGCAACATACAGAAGGACATCCCACATTACTATTCTTTAAAAATAGTTAAATTATGATAGAAACTACCTAGAAGGGAAAATATTGAATAGCAGTGTGTTTTAGAAAAAGTCTACCTTATAGTATTAACATGAATATTGGTTTGTTGAAAAGCAAACTTCTGTGTCTGGAAATTTTGCTCACTGTAGAATTATTTATTCACCCATGGTATTTCATAACCGAGGCAGCCACAATCATTGTGACTTGTGATTTAGGATTAGGAACTGAAGTTTTAAGATAGTGTTCGTCATTTTATGAATGGACTAAGGTCTCTAGGTGACAGAATCAATGCTTTACAATGGATTGCTTTAGAAGTGGGGACAATTCATCTCCACATAGTTATGGTTGCGAGAAGTTCAAGATTGTAATATTAGCAAAGTTTTTAGGAAGCTTCTTTCCCAGGACTATGAATAATCATCTTCTGTGTCTTTCCATAAGTCTCTCTTCTACTTGTATCTAATCTCCACACTTTTGAAGAAACACATCTTGATTAGGGCTCACAGATATGACTCACTTCATCTTTTGATTTCCTTAAAGGCTATTATTTCAAAGTCCAGTCACATTCTAAGTGATTGGAAGTTCTGTTCATTCTACATGTGAATTTTTAAGGGACACAGTTGCCTATTACACATGATGTAAGTATTTACTAAAAAGCTAGATTGGCTCTTTTGAAATAGTTCAGCATGTAATATGTAAGATAGGTCACATATTGATTCTAGTTTTGGGGCAGTTCAGTTTTAATTTAAATGTTGTAGTTTGTTGCTACAATGAGAGACCCTAAAACATTTATCATGTGTTAAAATGTGCATGTACACAAACACACACACACATACTTTTACATATGACACTAATTACAACTGAAGTAGAGCTAGGAACATTGTCCAAACTGAGTTCAATTCTATTACTAAGTCCATTAACAACTGTGTCCTTCATTGATAGAGAAAGATGGCCATGCAGTTACATGATAATCTTTCTGGCTATATAGTGACAGCATAAGGTTTGACTTTTAAAAAAAATTTGCCTTTTGATAGTTTCATATCAAGTTGTCATGTGAACTCCTAATTTCATTTTCCATTTATCTCTGCACCAAAATAATTATGTTAATCCTTTGGTGCTGTTTTCTACAGTCCAAGCCATGAGTTTATGAACCATTTTGGTACACAAGCAACCTTTGTCCACTCAAAACAACCTCACAGTGGTTTATGCAGAGGCACCTAAACTGCCTATAGTTTAAAATCCGTCTTTACTCAACATGTTACTGCATCAGAATATAATAGTTTGTCTAAGAAAATAATGTAGAAGAACTCTAAACTTCTCTTGCTTCTGCAAAAATGGCCCCCAAATGCATTTATGTGTGTTATGACCAATTTGGGTTCATTCACATAGCCTCTGTCTGAGCAATGGGCAAAGTGGCTAGTGTTGACATTGTAACTGCCACATAGTATCCAGAAATTTTACAATTTATTAGTATAATTATAAAGTTTACAGTTATCCACAGTGTGTTAATTGCAAACCTTTCTCATTTTTTAAGTTTATTATTTTATATACATTGATGTTTTACCTGCGTGTATATCTGTGCAACACTTGAATGCCCGGTGCCTTTGAAGGCCAGAAGAGGATGGTCAACACCTCTGAAACCAGAGTTACAGAGTTATGGGCAGCCAGGTGAGTACAGGGACTCAAACCCTGGTCCTATGGAAAAGCAGAAAATGCTCTTAATTGCTGAGCCTTCTGTCTGGTCCCAATTACAAACTCTTATGGTCTATAATGGTGATTTATGCTTAATCTCATGTTTCCTTTAATAGAATGGTGGTGCTTTTACATGTAAAAAGGATTAGCCATCACATCAGGTTTCACCTATAAGTAAAAATTTAGGAACAAATGAAAATTTAGATGAGGTTATGATATTTAAAATATAATATCAACATAATTTTCCTTTGGGGGGTCTCTGAAACTCACATTGACACAAACTTGCTAAAGTCCTTGAGCCTTCTGAAACTATTTCATATATCTGACTAGGTGATGGATTGATTGAATCAATAAGAATTTATAGAGTGCCTAGTGTGGGCAAGGCTGGCTATAGGGGCTTACCCCAAACTCAGCTATCCCTGTAAGCAAGGGAGCAAAGGGAGACAGACATTAAAAATAACTATAATAATGAAGTACAGCACACAGCATATTAGAACATCACAAATGCTGTGTAAAGAAAAGGCATGCTAAAACAAGGGAGGCAAGGACTCAAATGGGAGATCGCAATCCTGAACAGAGTGGGCCTCATTAAAGCAATGCCATTTAAACAGAATTTAGTGAGAGTGATAAAGTTAGCTGTGTGGCTGGATCTCTGGAAAATGAGCAGACAGAATAGCCCAAACTTAAGTTTTCAGGAGCAGTGATTTGAGGAAAACCAGGGAAGTCAGTATGGCTAAAAAGCAGTGAGAAGGAAAGCTAAAAAGGGATTCTGAATTTGATTATAAGGCTTGTGTGCCAAATAAAATTTTACCCCAAATATTATCTACTAATGACTAAATCGATATTTAGCTCATTTACATATTAAGAACACAATGTTTCTCTGCCAATAATTATTTTAAAAATTGCAAGTAATGGTTTTGTAGAAAAAACTGGTTCTAGACCACAACAGAAATAGACTTCTCATTCCTGCCTGACCTCTTTTACTTCTACCATGTTGGGAGAACTATTTTTTCACTGAGACTCAAACCATTTGGTTCTGGAAAATTTCCTATTCTGTTTGATTATTGCCCTTAGATTTTAATTTTTGACCAAAAAGGAAAAAAACAAAACCAAAAAACACTTATCCTCAGAGACTGAGATCTATCAACCTTAAGTATCATTACTCATCCTTGATTATTATAGATCTCATAATGGTTATATTTGCACATTTTGTTTAAAATTCGCAGTGTATTTTCACATATATTATTTCATTCGAGCCTCGTAACAAATCTATGTGAGCGACAGATGGCCAGCCATTAAGTTTGGGGCATAGGATATTTCATTTGCCCACAAGACCTTGTCTCATTTTCCCTTTATCACAGACATTCATGGATGCCACTGAGTTCCAGTGTTCTCCTGTTTCTTGGTTCCACCTATCCACTATCGGGATATCTGAAATACAAGAAAAGCAAATGTTTGCAGAAAGAGGTGGGGAGAGCTATCTACCTGGCTGGCTTCTGGTTTGGTTAATATGATGTGCAGAGGCCACACCCCTGTCCATTCTACAGCTATAGCTTTTCTCTCTGGATTTGCTCAAGGTCTTGGGCTTGAAGTTTCCCCTGTGGTCAGCCCCAATGTCTTTCATCATCCTTTCTTGATTTTTTTTTCACTGAATATTGTTCAAAGTCACTTTTGGAATGTGCCTTCTGTTTTTGTTGAAATCCTATCACATAGCTTCTTAAAAATGACAACCTGGAGAAGTTGGGCAATTTGTCCAAGAATTGAGGTGTGGTAAATGACAGAGTAAGGGCTTGAATCCTGTTTTGGTGACTCATAGGCATAACTGATTTTGAATGTTCCACAGAGAAACCTGTCTCAGATAGATACTATTGAAAAAATCCTTGCAACCCTGACCCAAAAATACATTTATTTTATATCCTATATAAAAGTATATTGCATGAAATAATATTCATTTGTATTTTTTAAGTATAGAAACTTTTTGTGAAGAGTAGAGCTCTTTATAGGTGTCATTTGTCACCTTACCCCAAATGCAACATGACATCTCTCCAAAAGAGAAGCAAAGAAGTCAAATCAGAACTTGTTTAGACTGCAGCTTTCGGTTATTCACAGAAGTGAATTGTAGATACACTGAATAGTTAGTAATCTGTGAGTTTCCTTTTTCAAGACTCAGTGCTGGGCTACCGCAAAATTCTCTTTACTCTGTACTACTTTCAAATCCTTTTCCTTCGGTTTGATCACCAGTAGTAAATACTATCTCTAAAACACACTTCTGACCTCCTTATTTCCTTGGACCCCACTATCCACAGTATGATGCCCAAACTTATTTATTTGCCTTCCTTCATCCATCTTTACCCTTGCATTAACCTTATGGCATGCCATTTTCTGCCATTCAAATATTATATTTGTTCCAGTGTTAAATTATTTACAGTTTGGAAAGCCTGCTTTTTATCTGCTTTTGTCTTTTTAAATTTCCTACTCTTTCTACCTATAATATCTTCATTCCTACTCCTAGCCCCATCATCTGTTAAAAAATACTTATCTGCCGTGGTATTCCCCTCTATGCTGTGAATATGCTTTATTGCCATTGGTTAATAAAGAAGCTGCTTTCGGCCAATAGCTTAACAGAGTACAGCTAGGTGGGAAATCTGAGCAGAGATCTAGAGAGAGAGAGAGTAGA
Source organism: Ellobius talpinus (assembly GCA_001685095.1). Lineage (NCBI taxonomy): Eukaryota > Metazoa > Chordata > Mammalia > Rodentia > Cricetidae > Ellobius > Ellobius talpinus. The sequence goes on along the minus strand of LOJH01000198.1, from coordinate 67,203 downwards.
CAGAGTCAAGGAGACACCATGTAACCACCAGAGGAGAAGGACACAAGTCACCAGCTGGAACCTTGCTGGTAAACCACGTGCCTCATGGTAAAATATAAAATAATAGGAATAGGTTAATTTAAGATATAATAACTAGCTAGAAATATGGATAAGCTAATAGACCAAACAGTGCTGCTGTAATAATACAGTTTCTGTGTGATTATTTTGGGTCTGGGCGAAACGAACGAACAGCCTCCACCAACCCTTATCTTCCATGGTTCTGTTGAAAAAAATCACATGAAGTCTTTTGGTCCCCTTAGGCAGAGCTGACAGAGATGGAGAAAGGCACTCAGCTCCTTGAGGAAAGAAACTGGGTCTTATTAGTCATTGTATCCCCTAGAGTCCCAGGCCCCTAGTCCTGTACTAGGTCCTGGACTCTACAGTTAGTGGATAATTAATAAATTATTTGTTGAGCAAAGATATCAGTATGAGTTTAACAAGGCCTATACAAGAAATGCTACAAGTTTTTTTCTATCAAAACTGGTTTTAATTAAAATCAATGAAGGTTGGCCAGAGAAGAAAGTTTAAAAATGTAATAATTATGAGCACTCATGAGCTAGCAAGTCCTCTACGTAAGGGAGTCTATGCCATTGAGGCATGTGTTTGTTGCTGAAGACCAGAATAGGACTCTGTACCACTCTGGCTTCCTGTCTACCCTGTAGTTTGTGTTTGCTTGTTCTGCTGCTGTTATAGAAGGGATTTTTATTTCCTCCTTAAGTTGACCACCCCCTCCCCACGTATCTGATAGCATCCTTTCAGGTCCTACAGCATGCATGTTTAGACAAAGATCAGCCAGAAAGCAGCTGTTTTGAGGGGCTTACTTGGGTCTTTGTAGTTAGCGCTCTAGAAGGAAGACCCTGGTCATGAATGTACTAACAAAATTCATACTCCATGTTTGTTTCTCCACAAGAGTTTCTCTATTTAATCGGACAGTCACTTTTGAGAGGAACGTGAGTTCCCACAATAGCACCCACAATAATGCCCATCTTAATTAGGTTTTTTATTGCTGTGATAAAATACCATGACTGTAAGACTACACCGGTTCCGTTCCATGCGCTACTTGCTACATGCTATGGGAACTAGGCTGAAAATTTAAAAACATACACACAGAGACATAGACAGACAGACAGATGGGGCCATAGGGATATCCTTGAGACAAGAATGCCAAAAATGCCCACTTTATTGTGCTCAGGGGCATCTTATACAGGGCTCTGGCCACACCCCAGCTCTCAGGATCTTTCAGCTGCAGACTCACCAGAACCCACTCCCCTGCCATCAGGGTCTCATGCTCAGAGCAGCTACAGGCTTCTCAGAGCAGAGGAAAACAAATTGTTTACAAGAAATTCAGGGTCTGGTGACCTGCAGTCCCCAACACATGACCAAAAGCACGTTGGAGAGGAAAGGGTTTATTTGGTGTACGTAACCTGGACCACAGTCCATTGATGGAAGCCAAGGTTGGAACTCAAGGCGAAAACCTGGAAGCTGGAACTGAACTTAAAGCCAAAGAGGAATGTGGCTTACTGTCTTGCTCCGCTTAACTAACTCAGTGTACTTTCTTTAAACACCCCAGGATCACATGCCCAGGGCTGGCACCACCACGGTGCACTTGGGCCCTCACTAGTGAAGGAAATACCCCCAAAAGACTTGCATATAGACCAGAGATATTTTCCCAGGTCAGATTCCCTCTTCCCAGGTATGTCTAAACAGGAGTCACCGTGCATCACAGTCTGCTTCCCTAGCTAATTCTGCTCAGCAGATGGCTTACTCTAACTCATAAGCCAAAGGACGAGCTTAACGAATTTGCCAACCAAAATGAGATAAGCAGCATGTAAATACTGCCACCTTAACCACAGAAAACCAGACAGTACTGGACTGACGTTCATCCGAGAGTAGGGCAAGATAGGGCGTGGAAGAAGAAAAGCCAAAATACTGAAATTTAAGAAATGCTTGTAAGTAGCAATTTTGTTACCTTTTGTTTGGGTATCACATTTTCATTGTTTCTCTTACAATTTCCCACATAGGAAGAGTGTTACAAAAGAAGCATAAAAATGAAAGAATAGAAAAAGTTAGAATGGAACTCTGAATTAATAATAATTCCGAGTCAATTCCTTTATTACTGTATTCTTGTTCCTGAATTCAATATCCTAGCTAATCTCATCACCATTCACCCAGCCCTAGGCAGAAGAATCTTGATGAATTCTTGTAGATTCAATCTTCTTCACTTCTGTTTACTGGGTCCATATATGTACACTATTCCTGTAGTTATTGGTCTTATCCTTATGGAACTTACATTTTCTTATGCATCATCTCTCTCTGATTCTCAGATAACATTTCTGAAATGGAAATGTGTTTTTCTCTCACCATTGGGAAGACAAACTGAAGTTAAACTTAGGAATAACTTGTGGTCAGTTGTTATTGCCCTTATGTGCATGAACACAAGGAAGCTCATGGCAAGTATCAGTCTAGCTGCCATGTTGAGATTTTTGTGTTTGGGAGCCTAGCATGCAACTGGATTTTATCCTAAATTTGGATCTCTGCTTGTTATTTAAAGCGTCTTTAAAAAAATAGTCAAAAAGGGCATTACAAAAATATTCTATGCCATTAATCACAGAGAAATACAAATCAAAACTATATAGTGAGATATAATCTCATGTCCACTTGCAGGGCTGTAATGATTCAAAAAAACTAAACAAATAAAAATAAGTATTGGTGAAGAAACCCTCGTGTGATAATTGGAATGTCTAATAGTGCAGTCTCTGTAGTAAGTTTTTCAGTCCCTCACAGCATAAATACAATATTATCAAATGATCTCCAAAATACTACTTCTAGGTAGATATTCAAAAGAATTCAAATCATTATTTGAGTACAGGCACAACATGTTCATAGCAGCGCTACTTGCAAAAGTCAAATTGGAAATAACCCCAATGACTATCAGTGGATGAATAGATAAACAAATTGTGATATTATTCAGTGACACAAAGGAATGGAGTTCTGACGTGTTCTATAGAAGGGATGAATCTTCCAGACGTGTGAAGTGACAAAAGCTAGATGTAAAGGGTCCCAGATTGTATGTGACCATTTATGCGGCACTTGGTACCTGGTTCAGATAGTCCACACAGCCAGAAGGCAGATCGGCATTGGTCATGGGGAGAAATGAGAGAGCTGGGAGAAACTTCTCAGTGAATAAGTGGTTTGACTTCTGGAGTGAAGCGAGTGTTCCGGAACCAGATAAAGATGGTGGTTGTGCAATGATGTGAACATACTAACTGCCGTTGAAATGGTTCACTTTAAAATGCTTAATTCTATGTGATATAAATTTCACCTCAACTTTTAAAAGATTACACTGTGTCAGTTAAAAATAGAATACTCTTTCAAATCTCTTTATATAGATCCTAGAATTTTGGAGTTCTGAGAAGAGTTTGGTCTGCCCTTTTCATATGTCATCAAAGAATGCCATTTAGGTACCTGGCCCCCTATAGGTCAAAAACTTGACTTACATCAGAAGCTGCACTGCTTTCTCCACATGCATAATTAAGGACAGGTGTGACCACATTTCCCCTCATCGGTTCAAGGTACCATAACCCACTCAGGAATCTTGAGCCGTGTTGTCCTTTACAACTAAACCATGAGATGGTCATGGGTGGAATCAGAACCAACATCCAGAGCAGTGACTAAAGCCCCTAAAGCAGAAACTACCACTGTGACAGGTGTGGAGGCGGCCCTGGGCTGTCTTCCACTGAGAAGGTACAAGATGAGGTCCTAAGGATTTCACTGTCACCTTCGGATTCACCTGCCAGAGTACTCCCCTGCCGCCACCTGCTACACCTCACACAGACTGCAGAACTTGGTGGCACAGTGGACTCCGGCCACCCCACTCTGAGTCCAGAGCCCAGCTTCCCCATCCCTGCTCTGTCACATGAAGAATGCTTGCACCACACTCCCTCAGAGACTACAAGTGTCTTAGGGCACTCAAACAGGATTTGTACACCTCAGTGTACAATGTTTTCTGTTTCTCTTTTTGGAGAGAGGAAATATGAACACAAGTTTAATTACCAGTAGAAAATAGCTCTATGCCTTAAAATACTCACCTAATACATAAGAAACCTCAGTCTCCCTTGGTATCTCTTGAGATTGTGATATCAATCCTCAAATAAAAAGGCCAAGTTAAGCAGAATAAGTGATCTAGAGCAGTTATATGATGCTCTGCCTAAATCTAAGTGACCAAAAGTGCTGGAAAAGATGTTTTGAATAATAGTTTATTTTTATTCATAAAGTTATGTACAACTTTACACTTCAAAATTGGAATTTTGGTCCAACTTGAATAGTGACTAATTTCCTTGCTAATTTTTGTTTATTTTGAGCATCCTCAATGGGATCCAGACTCCTCTTTGGATAGGATACATTTATTGGGCAACCGCAGCAATGGCTGAGCAAGGTTTCAGTGTGATATACTATGTCCTGGCTATTTCTGCCCAATGTAGAGACACTGCTATGAGAAATCTTTGTTCCAGAATTCTCCACAGGGTTGGCCATGCTTTTATATGATCTGTTGTCTGAGACTCCGCCTCTCAATTTCTATTCCTCTTTCCTTGCACTTTCTCAATCAAATAATAAATCTTGTTGGCTACTGATTGTCCAAGGGTCTGCTTCTGGGAAGATTCAGCTGCCAAAAGCAAAGACCATTAGTATCTCATTTTGTAAATGTGGCAACTAAGACTTAGAACAGTAGTTTAGAGACCTTTCAGCTGAATAAGAGTGTGTATTCTTTAGTATGTTCTTAACTATAATGGTATGTTGCCTCCCCATCCTAAAATTCTGTTTCATTCAATTATAGATCCCTTTTATTCCAGGAACTCTGCTTGAGTCCATATAATAATATATAGCTTCTGATCTCAAAGATCCAAGTATGGGGAAATCAAGGAGTTACTGGAGATAGTTTCAATTTCTGCTCTAAGGCAACAGCGAGGAGGATGTTCTGAGAGCTTGGGGGGTAATTTGAGTAATTTCTTATTTCCTCCATTCTCAGCATGGACTATTGCCCCTCACAGCAATTCATCACACCCTTCTGGGTTGCCTGTTATATCCTCTGGCCTCTTGGAAAGTCAATTGAGAGTGACTGCTCTATATTTTCATAGGAACCTCTGGATTTACCATACCACACCTCCTTAGTGGATGTCTGGCTACCTATCCCTTGTTATCTGTGAGCCTGGTGCCTGTTTCATGCTTGTTAACTGAAGGAAGTGTTTTTGAATCTGTGAAGGGAAATGATTTAATTAGCCTGTTTATATACTAACTTAGAAGTCTGCGGTGCATGAAGAGAAAAGAGATTCAGAAGTAAATGCATAGAAGGGAGGTGATGAAGGCAGATATAGTTTACCTTTTGCTTGAGAGCATCTGATGTTCTTTCTCACTGTCATTGGCAGACTTGGGTTCAGGGATGTTTTCCTGCCCCTTTAAAATCTTGGTTCAAACAGGGGCAAATGCTTTTTATCTTATTTTCAAAATGTGTATATGTGCATGTGTGTGTGTTGAACTGATATTTTTGTTCATACATATACACCTTCATGCACACATCTGTTTGCTAAGTCTACTAACATATTTATGGGGTGCCTTCCATGTACCAAGCGCAGTGATGAAAAAAAGTACAGTATGTTTGATACGGAGCTTTCATTTAGTCAGGATTATTGGGTCCTAAACAAATACATCCCAAATGTCCTCAAGACCCCTCTAGTTCTTGCATCTTAGGTCTGGGCCTTTAAATGGTTGTCCTTAACTCCAGTGTATATATTCTATTTAGCAAAGAGCATGCTGTCAACTCTGCTCCTTTTCTAGATTTCCCTGGGTATCCTCAAAGGCCTTTTTTGCTCTTGAAATAAAACATATCATTAGCATATGCTCAGTACTTCCATAAACCATTTGTAAACGGTGAGTACAATTATTAATATAGTATTCGTCCCTTGGCTCACATCCTTGTCTTTCTTTTGCTTTCTTATAACATCCTGACTCTTGTCTGCTGTTGTTCTGTTGGCTTCTTTAAAGCACCTTTTCATGGTGTGACTGTCAGTGTTGGGACCACCTACATGATGTGACTGCTGGTTTATTAATGTCCTCTGCCCACTCTCTACAGATGGGTGTGTGGATAACAGCATCCATACTGACACACTTTACTGGGCTCATCTCTCTGGCTAACTATCCTATTACCCAAAGCATTGATTCTTTTTCCTTCCTGCTACTTGGGGTCTGTTGGCATCTTTTCTCCCTCCTTATGTCAGATGTTTTCTTCTTCAAAGCCATTAGTTAGGCTTGGTCTTATGCATCGGCCTCCATGAGGATCCCATGGCATTGTAGCTTGGAGTCTTAGTGACAGAATTATTTTATTCTTTATCACATAACCTTTCTTTTCTCAGACTTCTCAGTGTGGGTGTCAATTAGAACCCTGGATTGTAGCTGGAATATCAGATCCCTTTCAACTTGGGCCACCAACCATTTTCCTCCATCATGGTGATATTCACCTTCCAAGATTCCTGATTTTCTTCTTTTCAACTTGAAATGACTTTTACACTAAAAGGTGAAGAAAAAGTAGAAATTAACCGATTGAGTGGGAATTAGCAGGTTTGAGCACACTACGGAAAGAAGAGGAGAGTCCAGTAAAAAGAACATCCTGTGAGGGTGGAGCAGGTCAGCAGGAGCATGGGTGTGCAAATGATGTACCTAGGCACTGAAGACCCTGCACGCTGAACTTGCTATATGGTGGAGTGCAGACTTAGGTGGCGAGAGGTACCCACGGGAGGTTAGGTTTTGTCGGGTCAAGGAGATCTTACCTGAATATTGAAAATAGAAAGAAAATGAACCAGAAATGAAACTGATTGAATTTGTACACGTGCAGTCACACTAATTTCCCCTTGGCCTCCAAAGTGCTACACCACCAATCTCCAATGTTTTGTCGGCATTTTACATAGCTTGCATTTCTTCCTTTTTTCCATTGTTTTCTTGCACTAACCCCATGGAACTGGTATGAGACTGTCTGTTTTCTGAATTTTTTCTTTTGATTGGAATGACCTGGTGGTTACTTCAAAATTTTAGGATGTAATTATCAACTCCTGTTGGTTTTTAGATGTGTTAGAAGTTTCACATGAATCTTTTTCGCCTATATATAAGAAATTGGCCTTGTCCAAATATGCTGGATTTAAATAGTTACTGCATAGATGTCTTTAAGATATAATCACCATGGCAACCTATAACAAAATCATATACCTATAACAACAGAAGACTGTTCCCATAGGAATTCTGCCACCCTGTGCATCCCTCATATTCTTTCCCATGGAAAGCCTTGCTGGGCAGATCCAAACCCATGTTTATTTTGCTTCTCCTTCAAATTCAGGATTATAACTGCTTATTCCATTCATTTGACAATTAGTAATAACCTCCTACATTTCATTTCTTATTTCAGAAAAGTGTTGATTAGTAATAGAGATATGCTTAAAGGATTGTGTTGGTGGGTAGCTTCATCACTGTCAACATCAAGTGTACTTATACAATAAACCTAGCTGATATATGTCAATCACTCAGTGTGGTATTGAGATACAGCCAGGGAATGCAGGAAGCACCAACCTGCTTCTAGCATAACGTGTCAAATGCTTGGCAATAAGCATTTTCTTCTAAGAGTTCCTATAAAATCAAAAGAATAAAAGATAGTATAGGTAGAAAAAGTCATTTCATCATTATCAAGTATTATGTACTATACATAAATGTATTATTGTTTTGTATGATTAGCAACATATTAGGTTTATTTATACTGATGTTACCTAAAACACAAGTCCTGTGTTTCACTATATATATGATACAGTGTCATTAAGCTATAGAGAATTTTCAGCTCTACTGCAGTCATAGAAGTCTGCCATCTTAACTGTGGCCCATCATTAATAAAAAACATCACTGTGTGGTACAAACCTATATGTTCTGTGCCTTTTTGTGTATTCTAGTCCTGTATCCACAATAGCTTAAGTTAGTTCATGGCAGAGAATTTGAATTTAACTCCTTTGGAACTTCTAGAGCCAGTTCCAAACCTAGAGACAAAATGGGTGTTTGTTATACGTCTCCTGAGTAGAATATTTGATTGGCAATGAAGCCCGAAGAAGGCATGGGGAACTTAAATTGGGTGAATGAAAATTGTTGCTGCAATATTCCTGTACAGAATATAAATTGGTTATCTCAGGGTGTAGCCTCTAGGGTTATCAGATGTGACAATGAGCACAGGGAGGCTCCTTACTCCTAGTCTGGGGAGTATTTTTTCTTCTTTCAGAGACAGGTCATGTTGTAATAATCAGAGATTATTTTAAGTACCAAATGACATAATGTATCAACAGATGAAGTCACAGTTGCTCTTACAATTGTTTACAGAAATGGCCCTTAAAGATGTAACAACTGGAAGTATAAGCAATGTTAAAAGAAAGTATCTATCCTAGAGGAAACAGGAAATGATCCTTACTTGTTGGATAAAGAAAATGTCTTCTTTCTTAAAGCAGATTCACTTGGGAAGTTGAAACTCCTGATTTCAATTTTGACCCTTTGTTTGTTAGCTAACACTGGAACAAGTTAGTCTAACCTCTGTGCACCTCAGAATGCGGATAAGATGAAGATAACATTTACAGCATCGATATTATTGTTAGAAGAGAATGTAGTCATTCCTGTAAAGGCCTTATTAGCACAGTTCCAGACTCATGAGCAAGTGCAAGGTAGCCAGGTGCTGTGAAACTAACCCCTCTAAAATGTGGTTTTGAACAGTGTATTTCTTATTCCTATGGGTGTACACATCAGCTGAACTATTCACTCATTTACATTAAGTTCTGGGGCATATAGACAACTCTGCTAATCTTGAATGGGTTGTCATATCTATGAATGTGGCCTGTCTTCTTTCTTTCCTTCCTTCTGTCCCTCCTCCTTTTCTCCCTCCTGCCTCCCTTCCTTCCAGCTCCGTGACTTGTTTACCCAAAAGCTCCTGGGCTTCAAGAGACAGTGAAAATAAAAAAGAACAGACTCAGTGAGATTTCTACATCATCCATTGCTCAGAGGACACCACAAGGTCAGTCCCAAAGTGGGAATGAAGAAAAAGATGACATCTTTTGGTAGAAATAAAATGCATTCACATTATAGAGGGACATGAACACAGGCAGGGTGAAAATCACGGCCAGTTTTATAGTTGATCCACCACAACACTCTTTCATTCCCTCAAGAAATAATAGAAACTGATATCCATATCCTGATTTTCAGGTGACAAATTCATTTTACTTTTAACTACCAAGTCCTACAAGATATTGTGAGCTATTTTATAATATGGTAGATGCTATACTTAGAGATATTTCTCTAAGCTTACATTGATTGAAAGCATTTGAGTAATAAAGTTTCCTCAGAAGTCTACTGTTCTTCTGATTATTCAAGGGTCATGCTATATACTTTCATGTTTTCCTGCTCTACAATATGCAGGAACATTGATACTTCAGTCTAAACTCGATGAATCTTTGGTTTTCTACATCTAACAGTTTCTTGGCCTCATAGTTACTATATAGCTGTTTGACCTTGGTATGTCCAGATGTTTAGCCAGATGTGTAATTATTCATTTAAAATATAATTTTTAAAATTTATAGAAATTATAAAGTAAGCTAATAATTAGCATCCTGAAATACTTTAGAAACATGAAATACATGGAGTAGTCTGTGTCTGTGTCCTTCAGTGCCTAAAAGTTTTAGAGACCCTGAAAATACCTTGCTATTATTAAGATTCTCATGAAAATACTCTTGGAACAAAGGCTTTTCCCATTTGCCTTAATTGTGGACTGGTAAGTAGGGTCCTGAATATAAATTGGGCAGCCAGGGAACTTAGGAGATTTCAGAGTTTTTATTTAGGGTTTTAGTGATGCTACTAAATATAGCCTGTCCCATTTTCCCTTTTCCCTCAAACTGTCTCATTGATGTAACATGAAACCAAATAGAACAGTGCCGAACAGCTTGAAAGAGTGAATATTGTGTTGAAAAGGAATATCACAGTATCACCTGATAAAAATAGCTTGTACCCACAGCAAGCAGAGATGGATGCACTCTGGAAGAGTGTACCGTTTTTTTGTGTGTTTCTTTAAGGTAGTATTCACTCAGCTTCTCATGAAGAAATGGGTAGTTTTTTGCAAAAGCCCTACCAAGTAAGAGATTGATGGCTGGGAAGAAAAAGAACCCATAAGCTTGGCAACCAAGTACCTAGTTATTTTTTTAAAAAGCAACAATAATATGGTTAAAATGGCACTACTTTTCCATGTTGCTGGTCAAATATGTTTGTGTTCTTCAGGATCAAGATAGGGTGTTGATAAAGTCAAGATTAAGAAGACTGAGGAACTAGTAAGGACAAAATTTTATCATTTATTAAAGAGCTTTAACCAAGAGACCACATCATTTATTCATTCAACAGTCATTAACCAAGAAATGCTTTCCCTTAGGTATCTGGAGGATATGAAGGTGAAATGGAGATAAGTTCTCAACCCTGTAGAGAAGACATACTTATTTATATAAATATTCCCACTTTTTAAGGGGAAATATGGTCCATATAAAATGGTATGGAGTTTGTGAGTTGGCATTCTGGAGATGAGGTTTCTATTCCTGGAAGGAGCACAGATAGCAATCTAATTGGTCATTATATGAAACGGTGCCGTAGGGAAAGTACAGTAGTGTCGATGGGAATAGACTGGAGGAGATGATTATTTTAGGTGGGTAGGCAGGGATATGTGAAGATGGCAGGTGAGAAACAAAGGCCTTCCAGAAAGTAAAGACTAGACAGGACTACACATGTGAGAGCAAGCAGGGTGTTTGGTGAAGATCAGTAGCTAGGTTAGAGGTAGGTGAGGGGATAATATGGCTCTGGATAGCCAGCAAAAGTCGATATTCTTTCCTACTAAAGATGTGAAGAAGGAGAAAACTGGTGCAACCTGGAATAACTGTCTAGAGGTTTCAGGGCAGAAGTCTGAAAGTCTGTATATTTAATAGTATAGTGCAGAAGGACTTGTGACACCGTTTGACAGGTGTGGTTACCTACCTGTGAAAAACCTGTCATCCTTTTTGCTTGCCACACACTCTGGGATATAGTCAGTGATCGTGAGTTAAGTTCTGAGTTCCATTTCTGAATATTACCCATATCTGGTTGTGTGAAATCCCTGGATCTTCTCGCAGATATACAGCTGAGATGGCTATGGATTCAAATGGGAATCTGCAAATCGTTTCCAGCAAAGGATGACCTATTCTGTTTTGCCGTCCTTGTATGAAGTGGATTGGTAACGACAACCGTTCTTTCATTTGTAGGTGTTTTCTTTCTAGGATCCAATTGGTTTTATTGGTGATAGACCTAATACCTAGTTTAAACAGGATATAGCAATCTAATTTCTCTTTCTTTCAGTTAATCACAACCATTTATTTGTTTTAGAGTAAGTAATTTATCCATGATTTCACAGGTAGTAATTGCAGGCCCTTGTCTTATATGCCCTACATTCTCTGTCTTATATGAAACAGATTTTCCACTACATTGCCCTGTCTTATGTGAAACAGATTTCATTTCATGCAAGCTTTGTTTACATATCTCTGTGTCATATTTCAATTTCTTCAACAGCAGCATCATTTTTCCTAGATAAGGGGACTGCAGCTGCTGAGATGATTGGGATACTTTACCAGCAATCTCCTGGTACCATACCCCTTCTGGATCTCTCTAGCCACTGCCCCCTCACTGTTTCTATCTTTGATTACTTATAGCATTTATTCACTGACCAGTGCTTCTCATAATTCCCTCATTGCTTCTGGAATAGTCTGATGTGAGATGCCCCTCTGTGTGTGGTGAATATGTTTTATTACCATTGGCTAATAAAGAAGCTGTTTTGGCCTATGTCAGGGCAGAATATAGTTAGGTGGAAAAGCCAAACTGAATACAGGGAGAAAGAAGGCAGAGTCTTGGAGATGCCAGCAGCCACCGGAGAAGCAAGATATGAGATAATAAGACACAAGCCTCCCGGTAAAGTATAAAATGATAGAAATGGGTCAATATAAGTTGTAAGAGCTAATCAATAATAAGCCTGAGCTAATAGGCCAAAGAGTATGTAATTAATATTAAGCCTCTAAGTGATTATTTTAAAAGCAGATGTGGGACCAGGTGGGATGAGAAACCTCCAGTTACAATAGTCTTATCCCCCAAATGGGTTGCATATTATTCTAATCCAAAAGCTACATTAAAACAGAAGTTTTATTAGTCTTTTATCCAACACTAGACATGACTGAAAGGAAATTTACAGTGAGCTCCCTCAGAGCAGTGACCAACAGTGTTATAAACTTAGCTTGCATTCCTAGATACCACCTTCTAATCCAGAGTTGTTGCTCAATTTAGAATTCTTTAAATACATGCTCTTGAATCTCCTACACACTTGAATTTTTTCTTGACATCTCTGTTCACTAGTATTTCTCTGAATACCATCCTTGAGGTAAGGTCTGAAGCGTATTTCTGCAATAATAGCACTAATGATAGTAATAGCTTCATTTTAGGGTAGCGAATTATAGCAAGTACTTAAGTGAAATCACTGCATGTGGATCAAGCCTTTGAACACAGGCCATCTAACTCCATAGCACAGCTTCCTCACCTGTGGACTGCTTTTGTAACTCTTCTCTAGCTTCAATAAACATACAGGTGTCCCTCACAAGTTTTTGATATTTTTGTATGATGAGTTATGATGGTTTGTATGTACTGCCTCAACATTTTAAATACGCCCACATTCTTTCTGTTTGGGGGTCAGTTATTAATATCATCTATGAAACTCAACATTTTGTTTTTCCTCCTAGGCAGATTTGTTAAGTACAGAATTCTTACTTAGAATGACTAGACAGACTCTGCTGGAATCAATATATTTACCATCATTGTATTTGCCAGGCAATAGGAGTCCCTGTTTTCCCGAGCTTTCTTAGCATGCCTAATGGTGTTGGATGGAGAATATGTGAGTTCTAAATCATCATTACTGCAGTGGAGGAGACAGCAGTTCTTGAGCCGTGTCTCTAGGTTTCAGGAGAAGCATGAAATTACAAAGGCCGCAGAGGGCTAAACACTGCATTTACTACCCTGAATTCTTCTTTGGCTTCTGCTCATTTACTACTCTCTGAAAGTCAATTCTGGAATATGGTAAGAGGCCCATGGACTCATCTATGGGACTCCCTTGCCCATCATTTTAATTTTCCTTTTAATTAGCCTGTGCTTTCATTTGGTAGTAAGACTGTGGAGCATGAAAACCCCACTGTTAATTGGTGAGGTTTCAGAGGACAGAGAAAGTTATATAACCTTTTAGGCCCCAATGCCTTTCTCTATAAATACTGAAAATTCCATAGGACTGTTAGTGGAACAACTAAGGCTTAAATTTCTAACATGCCTTGCAGCATCCAGCATTATCTGAGCCAGCCTGACTCTCACACCTAAGCTGGGATCACCATCAACCTTCACGCATCACCTCCAGCGTCACTGGCCCTCTTGCTCTTCTTCTTAGATCCCCAGCTGAGTCCTTGATGTTGTCTATTCAACCTGCACCTCCAGGCCGTCCTGAAGGTCTTCTTCACTGGGCACAGGCCGTGGCTGGAGGACCCCTGCATATAACTCTCTCCACCACTAGACACATCTCCTCTCACTTCCTTATTCTTTGTATACCCCCATCCTGCTGCGATTTCCTTACACTACTCCCTATTATCTACAGGTGCTTTAGTTCTTATTGTTTATTCTCACTTGATATTGAAGTCCATGAGGAAAAAGACCTCATCTCTCTCGTATCTTTGCATCTCCAGCCCTACAATGCTGCCTGTAAATGACACAATCCATTCTACAAAAGATGGATAGGATTCTTAATATTAACTTTGCATCAACCATTTCTTCCTGGGTTATGCACCTTTTTTAAAAAAAAACTAATTTAGATGATTAAAGTTTACTCAAGTACAGAGACTAGGAATCAAATTCGGGTCCATTGTGAGTATAGCTTCCTAGCAGACCAGGAATTGTTTGTGTAGGAATTGTTAGGTGCAAGCTTATCACTGGCTGGAGATCTTGAGAAAAGTAGAAAAAATATAAAATAAAATGAGAGCTGAATCTTAGTATACCAAGAGATCACCAAGAGCTTTGTCTGGAGCCTCATGGGGCCTATTACCAAACAAGAGACACAAAGAGTACCAAATGACCTGTTATTAATGTGGCTGATCAAGTTCCTGCTGTGCACTTCAGTTTGTCTATAGAGTGAGGTCCGTAAGTGGAGAAGGCTGATGAGGAAGGACTTTCCTGCTTCCCACATAAGGGTTGTTGTAAAATTGTTGAGAGAATATATGCAATAACAGTTTGTGTCAAGTGGCATTCACATGAATTGATATAAATGCATATAAAGTGTTTGGCACTCAGTAAGTAGTCAACAAATGGTACCTATTTTTACTATTTATATTAACGCCATTAAACAACTTGGAAATCATTTGAAACACTCATAAAGATTTGGATGTCTTGGGAATGTTAATGATTCATTTTCCTTGTCTTCTCCCTTTTGTGTTTATAAGTATGAGAAGGCCCTTGAGTATCATGATTAATAATCGACATTCTGGAGAGAGAGAGAGAAAAATGAGTTGATGTCCTGAAGTGAATGAATAAATGAATAAGCAAATGGAGTAAGGACAAAACCTAATCTTAGCCCAAGTAAGCTTCAGTTTCTTTTTTTCCACCCAAGGCTGTGCCAGCACTTTGAAGGAAGCACCGTGGCAAAAATGCCGGTGGTGAGAGAACAGAGATTGTGACTAAGATAGGTAAATATGTCACGTACCCTCTGTGTGAATGTGAGCCTTCTCGTGTTTCTTCCCTAGCAGAGGTGAGCGTACTTGGTCCATATTGTCTCCCTGGGTCTTTATACCATGTTATAAAACAGAAAGATGCCCATCTTTCTTGTAGCCCCTCACCATTCTTATTAGTAATGATTTACATGTGGCTTAGAAAAGTCCAATCTCTACACATGTCACTCAAATCAGTTAGCTAACACAGAGGGTGATCAGGAGACAGATCTTTGTCTCAGCAGTTAGACAAATGTACCTTGAAGGTCCTTCACATCTGAGGCCTTTGTACACGTTGGCAATTATGTAAGTAATAATCTTGCTACAAAGATTGAATACTTGATAAATGCCAAGCCTTATGCTCAATCTTTCCACAATTCTAGTAGATGCAGGTACACTACTTATCCTTGCTTTGTATGCTTGGGAACTGAGGTCTTGAGAGAGAACCACCCCGAAGTACCATAGCTAGAGGGTTGAGGAACTGGGACAGTAACTGAAGTCATCTAATGCTAGAGCCTATCTTGGGTCATCACTGTAAATTTTTCTATTTTCTCCGCCAGCTGTGAACTCTTTTGGGACAAAAAGACAGCTCTCATTCACCTTTGTTAGGCTCTGTACCTGCTCAGTCAGTACAGTAGTGACGTTTTGAAATCTGAGTGGTTGGTTGGTATTCAAAACTGTTTCTATAGTTGTGAGGTAGAAACATACCTTTATGTGTGCATTCTACTCAGCCTGTGCCCAGGCACAGTCTCCCATGAACCTCACAGCATCTCACAATACCTAACAGTGGCATTAGTGCATATCTACAGAGAAAGGGACATTCTGCCAGACCTTCATAGTAAGTAGTCAAATTAGAATATAAATTCAAACCTTCAACTTGATTTTTGGCCATTTTTTTCTTCCTATGTATATTTAAACTTAAGTAATTATTATATGGATAGAAACAATGATATTTGACATATTATCCTTTATTATTAAAAAAGACACCTTAAGTATGAGGCAAGAACTATTTTATTTAGCACAGGCACAAATGCTCTATTGTTCTTTTTAAAACAAAGTAAAAGAAAACCTGTGTTCCCTTTTTGTGAAAAATCATTATTACTGGATGTTGTGGTCTGCAAGATGCTAAATAGGGAATCTACCTAAAATACTTTGCAGAACCATTTCAGTGCAAAGTCAACAATATGCATAAAATATTTATGAAAAAATGAATTAAGGACAAAACAACTCCTTACCTTTCAGTGGCCACATATACACAAAACATACACATATAAAACATTAACATGGAATGTTAACGCATAGTCATCCACTAGTTTGAGATGTAGTGGCTTTTAATGTAAATGAGACAACCACCAAGAGCCTCATCTAGATATGAAGGGGCCATAAATAGAGGGGCAAGGGGCAAAGGCCCAAAGAGCTTAGAGAAGTGAAAGTCTAACATGAGACCCTGTAAATACTACAAGCGCAGGACTTAGAGGTAAGATGTCTATCGGTGTCTCCAATAGGTATTAGGACATCTTTTATGGACCATTTGAACAAGACTGAGAGTTGGCGTTTTTGTTAGGCAGAGCTGTAGGAATGTTGAGTCTCCAGCTTTATAGGTAATGCAGGGTGACTTAATTTCATGGCAGCTGTCCAGTTATTTTGAGAGGTCTTACTGGTAAAGTTCAAGACCAAAGGTCTTTGAATTGTAGCTGGTTGAGTGATACTCTTCTATACTCTTCTAGTTTGTGGCTGACGCCCAGTCAGATGCCTCTATCATGTAGAACATGTTCTGTAACTATTTATATTTTTATTTTATGTTTATGGATGTTTCATCTCAATGTATGTCTGTGTACTACATGCATGCCATGCCCATAGAGACCAGGTGAGAGTATTGAATACCCCAAAACTGGAGTTATGGATGGTTTTGTGAGCTTCCATATTGGTACTAGGAATCAAGCCCAGGTCCTCTGGAAGAACAGTCAGTGCTCCTAACCACTGAGTCGTCTCTTCTGCTCAACTATTTATATTTTCAGTCTCATCTCAGATGTAAGTCCTTTGAGAAACTAATCTCCAGCCAATTCATTATTTTAAACCTCCTTGTTGTATACATTACAGAATAGGCACTCTTTAAATTCTTATCAAATGTACTAAATGATAGTTCAACATTCACAGGAAGATCAGGCACACACCTGTTACAATAGCAGTGGCAATAACTGCTCCTGTTCATTGTGCACCTCACAGCTACAAATCATACTGCCCACCATTCTGATTCTAGTCTTCTTTTTGATATATGGCAGGCCTTGTGATGACTCGGGGCTTCCAAGGGATGAAAAGGACCTAGTCTGTCACTTTGAGCAGCTTTCCCAAAACATAAACGACATTCTGGTGAGCTTGGTGCTACTTGAGTTGAGGAAACTCAAGTGCAGTGCCTTGAAAACCTTGGGGAAAAAAAGAGCATACTTAAACTAACTCTTAGGAATAAACTGGGAATTTTCTAGATGATGACAATGAGGATTTAGGAGACTAGATCGGTGTAGGCACAAGAGGCGACAGAAGCAGAGATAAAGAGATTCCTCGCTGTGTCATGGGTTTAAGCTATGAGCACCTCACATTCTGGTTCTGGGGATACAGCTATAAACAAGCGTATGAAGCTTTTAATCTAGGGCATGGACGAACACATATAACAGTAAGTCCATAAACATCTGCCCATAGGTTATATTAATTGCTATGAAGGAAAATAAAATGCACAGAGAACGGGACATGATTTTAATTTGACCTTGTAAGGACAGATTTAATGGCATATCCAGGAAGAAAGGAAGGTCAAGTGTGTGCCAGGGAGTGCCAAGGAAGATTATGGTATGTTGGCAGGATGGGAGGCTAACATGGAGACAGGTGAAAGTAGATCATACAGTCCCAATAGGTGTCATTTTAGGAAAATTCATTGGATAGTTCAGGCTGGCGTAGAAAACATAACCCTCCAGCTTCAGCCTCCCAAGTGCTGGGATTACAAATGTGTACCACATGTAGGCCTGTGAGCCTTTAGCCCTCTTCCAAACGAAGTAGACGTCATAAGAAAGAGGGTCATGGAGAATGGGGACAGTTCAGAGAGAGGCTGGATTGGAAGTTATTTAGGAGCTATAGGTCTGATTCATGTTAACTATTTATGGTGAATGAATGTGAAAACATCTAGTCTAGGGAAATAATCCTTGACTTGGATAAGAGGTAATTAGTAACCTATACAACCTGTCTCGGTCTCTGCCCTTTATCTGTGAGATCAGAAAGGTGAGAACTGTCAAGGGTGTCCTGAGAAACACAGATGTGTGTGGGAGAGGTAAGAAATTGGGAAGGAGGGAAGGAAGGAGAGAGGGGAGAGATTTGCTGTAAGAACCTGGATCACAGGTTATAGAGGCTGACAAATCCCAGAGTCTGTAGTCATTAAGATAGAAACCCAGAAGGGCTGGCAGTTTATTCCTTCTCTAATGTTAGCTGGCTTGGCACCCAGAAGGGGCTGTTGTTTTAGTTCAAACCTGAAGCAGAAAAGAACCAATGCCCTGGCATAAGATACTTAGGCAAGAAAAGTTCACTCTCAGGCTTTCAGCTGATTTGTTGCAGCCTCAAATCCCCTTGATTTTACTCAGTTCTTGATTCAAATGTTCTTTTTACCTAAAACATATACGCAGATGTGCCCAAAGTGTTTGACCAGATATGTAGATATGTGGACACTCAGTGGTCCAGACAGGTTGGCATGTAAGTGAACCATCCTGCCTGTCATGTTGTGGCAGAGGACCTAGATGAGCTGTAAAATGCTATACAAATTGAAGGGCGCATCGCCATCAATTAGAAGAGGAAGGTTAGTCATTGAGGACAGCAGCTTACTCCATCCAGCACTTCTTTTCCAGATGCTACTGTCATTTCACTTACCGTATCTGACTTCACCCTCATGGTAATTTTATCCCTTCCTTCAGGCTGCCTCCATTTGAATCCTTCAGGCTGCCTCCATTTGAATCCTAGCCCTGTGCTTAGCTTTCATCAACTTAGAAACAAATTACTGAGTCACTTTCTTCAGTTTCTTTTGCCTCAGTTTCCTCTTCTATGAAATGGGGTTATCATTATAAAGTTAGAACACTGCCTGACTATATAAAGTCTTAGTTATTTTTATGTTGCTATGGTAAGACACCTCAACTAAGGAAACTTACAGAAGAAAGAGTTTATTTGGGACTTAGAGTTTCAGAGAATTATAATCCATGACCATCATTTCAGGGAGTATGGCAGATGGCAGGCAGGCATGGTGCTGAGCAATAGCTGAAAGCTCACATCTTGAGACACAACTGTGAGGCACAGAGTGCTGACTGTAATGGTATGGGCTTTTGAAAGCTCAAAGCCTGTCCCCAAGTGACACATCTCTTCCAGCAAGAATCCTTACCAAGATTCCACACCTTAGAATCCTTCCCAAACAGTTCTGCTAACTGGAGACCAAATACTCAAACAATGCCCTATGTGGGTCATTCTCAATCAAATCACCACATTGCACTCCTTGGACCTCTCCCCATAGTACTTAGAACATTAACTGGCATCATTGTGTGTGTGTGTGTGTGTGTGTGCATGCATATGTCTGTGGTAATGGTAGTGATAGTAGCTATGATGGTAATTTCATAAAAAGCACACACATGCTCTTGGGCAGCAGTTACATGTGCAAAACAGCCATAAATAAGAAAGAATGGAGTGAGGGGTGGAGAACCATGAAGCATTCTCTTAATGTCAAGACATTATGAGGTATAATTTACAAAGCACTGCTTGTATCACACACTACTGTCTTTTCTTTGACCCCTGGGCTGTCATATGCAAGGCTGTATAATGAGTGTTTTAGGAGTAGTTCTCTTAAGCATGCTCACCCAGCAGTCCATCTTATAGATGCCAGAATCCAAGCCCACTTTTACAAGGCAAACTCCCCAGGGGGAAACTGGAACTGAACAAAGAGGTCTTACCTTAAAGCCAAGATGTTCCTTTGATTCTATCAAACAGCCGCAAGATTTCCGAGAGAATGGAACAGCCAGTCCACCTCACAACCTATCAGCACTGACCCCTTGTGGATGGAATTGCTCATTCGTCTGTAGCAGAGATCAAGCAAATAAAGGGGATTAGGTCTGGTATTCCTTGAAGTCTCCAGGAATATCTTTTTCAGGGACCTCCTTATGCAAATCACACATCCTAGTGTTTTCATTACCCCCTTCCCCCTCCACCTTCGTACCTGTCATCTGTGCTCCTGAACGCAGCCATTCCAGTTAGGACTGTTTCTGTGTTGCTTACTCCATTGTGAGCTCAGACAAATTAGGCCTTATTCCTTTTGCATTACTGGCTTGCACTGAGTGAAGTCTTCCAGAACTGAGATATAGTCATTGTTCATCTAAAATCAAATAATAAATTCTGGGAAATTAATTTACTTAATGTGGTCAGTATCCTGCCATTAAAGGCGAAATGAAGGGCAGGAAATTGAGCACAGGGTTAAGTACTCACCTAGCTTGTGCAAGATCTGGGTCCAATTGTCAGCATCAAAAATACAAGTGAGGTAATAATGTCACAGGTTGCATTTCTTGATATGCAGATTCTTTGATGTGTATCACCGGGAGAAAGGACAGGAAGAAATGGGTTCAAAAAGAAAGAATGAAGTGGAGGCAGAAGTGGGGCTGCTGTCCATCCTCAGCGAATGCTCAGCCTACCCTGTGAGGAGGGCTGAGGCTGCCATACCCAGACAGAATGGTCCTGACTCCAACACTTTGTATTGACCAGTTACTGGATGCGGGTACCTCACAGGGCCTCATGACCTTGAAAGAGACAACTCTCAGTCAAGGCAATTCCAAAGACATGTAACTAGAAAGGGCTATGTCCTTCAGCTCTCGGTGATGGTCTGGGGACACCAACAACTTCCGCTGAAATGACTTCAGAATGTTATGGGAAAGCACATAATAGCATAAAATGCTATGCTAAACAAGGCTAAGGTTCTAGAACATATTCATTGTTATTCATATTAACAGCAGCATCATGGCCTCAGTAAGAACACCTTCAGCTGAATCCAATCTGTCTTCTTAGAACGGCCCCTTAGTGAGAATTATGAAGTCAGTGTGTCCCCTTGTTTTCATTCTGCTCACTTCCCTGCAGACACCCTTTCCCCTCTCTCTTTTGTTATTAATCTCGTCTTAAAAGTGCTTATGCCATCCTATTTTAAAACCTCTAGGGTTGGTTTGATTTGATTTCCTTTCCACCGAAATGACTATTCTGAACTCTGACCTTAATCTGGGATGGTTAGAGCAGATGAAAGCCCTTTCGTGACTATCTATCTTCACACTTTATATTCTGGAGGAGCTTAGAGAAATTCTAAGTCTAAATGCAGTCTTTAAACATTGCTAACATTAACAGTTCCTATCCATGGGGTTAATTAAATGTAAATGAGTGCTGGCCCTAGCATTCCCAACATTGTAATGACCCTGGGGTCAGTTCTGTGGGCTTGTAGAGCACAGACATCCGAATACCTTAGCAAAAGCTGTCAATGGGGAAGATAAATGTTCTAGAGATCAAGAATATTGGGCAAGTCAGAGTCAATTCCAGTAACCAGCTTCTTATAGACAAGAGCTATGTGTGGGAGTTCAAAGGTGTAATATGTTGTTGATTTCACACTTTCATCAGAGAAAGAGAGAGAGAGAGAGAGCTAGGCTGTTTTTTCAGTTCTGAAGTCATATGATTTATCTCAAATGTATGTATAGGCATACATATTTCTAACTCATAAATCTTTTTGTGTCACTTCTCTGCAGAGCCAAAAGGCTTAGTGGAGCCCTTCTACATCCGTAAATATGCCAGGAATTGTATGTTCCTGTCTATTTCTTTTTCAGTATTGGAGATCAAACCCAGGGCTTATGAATACTAGACAAACACTCTACCAGTGAACCATGTCCCCAGCTGTTCCTGTTTATGTGCGTGCCATTTCTGTTCTCCAGAAAGCCTTCCTCTTGCTGATGCTTTCTTCAAGTTTCAGTTCAAACTGCTCCAGACAGCCTTCCCTGGCTTACCCACATTTGCTTCTCTGAACTGCCTGCTTTTCTCCCAGGCAGTGAACCACAGGGTGAAGGAAAATACATTCGTGGGCCTTATGGAGAAGATCAAGGTAGAGAGAAAAAAGGGAAAGCTATGTATAAAACTTTCCATTTTAAAACTTATGTGTTGCAGAGCCCTTGTGTGTATATGTGTGTGTGTGTGTGTGTGTGTGTGTGAGAGAGAGAGAGAGAGAGAGAGTTGATCTCTGACCTTAAGAACCAAGAGTCATGGTTTGATCCAAGGATTAGAAGCGCCTAAGGTTAGGCTTTCTGACAAGAGGAAAATTTCCCCGACTGCCCTCTTGTGGAAGTGCTGAAAGAGCCCAAAGATTACAAATATATAAAAACAAACCTTCCCCAGCCCCAGAATGATGTTCTAGACTATCCTTTATCCTGGTTAATCAAGAATACCCAGAGTGAAGGCTATGAGCAGCAAGCACCCGAAGAAAGGTTATGCATGGAAGAGGTTTGGTGGGCAAGTGCTGCAGGCACTCTAGCTTCCCCTAGCACATCTTCATAGTCTGAAGAACATACTATCAAGCAAGAGTACTGTAAGTTCTGCTTAGTCCATGCCCCAAACCACCTGCTGAGCTGTGTTAAATTACTGATCTCTTTAGGAACCCATGAGACTGTGATTTAGAAATCATACCAGGGTGATTCTAATGGAGGTTCTTCATACATCTTGTGGTGGGATAGGTTTTGTAGACCCGTTTATATACTTTTTCACAACCAGGGTGACTGC
Source organism: Ellobius talpinus (assembly GCA_001685095.1). Classification (NCBI taxonomy): domain Eukaryota; kingdom Metazoa; phylum Chordata; class Mammalia; order Rodentia; family Cricetidae; genus Ellobius; species Ellobius talpinus. The sequence goes on along the minus strand of LOJH01000198.1, from coordinate 44,497 downwards.
AGTGTTTCGACTGTGGATGACCCCATTGATTCATACATTTGAGTATTTGGTCCATGGTTGGTAGTACTATTTAAGATTGAGGTGTGGCCTTGTTGGAGGGGGTGTGTCACTAGGAGTGGACTTTCAAAAGCCCATACCAGACCCAGCCTTGCTCTCACTTTGCCTGTGAAGCAGAAGGAAATTGCAGCACCTGTCTGCCTGCCACGCAGGCTCCCTACCGTGATGCTTATGCATTAACTCCTCAAAACTGTAAGAAAGCCTCCAGTTAAGTATTTTCTCCTAAAAGTTCCCTTGTTGATGACAAATTTTGAGTAACCATAATTAAGATAGTGTTTTTTTATTAGAAATCATGATTTCAGATATTCTAATTCATCGTGTTTGTGAGAGTACTCTTTTGAGACCTCAATCCCCAGTTTGGCCTGGAAGACTTGGTCTTCATTTTCATCCATTGTAACTGTTGATTAGAACTATTTGAGCCATAATTTTGAGACAGGTTTTCCTTTCTCCTTCCGTCCATCCTCTCCTTGTGTTGTACTTACCTACTTTTCTGCCTGTCTATCTACCATCTTCCACTTGTATTTATGAATTGGCTCTCATTATGTCCTGTGGACCCTGGAATTTGGGCCGTTCTTGTGCATGTTTGTGCACACACACATGATTTTGTACCTGTGCAGGGGTGCATGTACTTTTGTGCAAATACATACCAGAGGCTGACAGTGTGTCTTCCTCCATTACTACTCACTCCTTTTTTTGGAGACAAGGTCTCTCAGTGAACTGGGAGCTTGCCAAATCGGATACACTAGCTGACCAATAAGCCTCAGGGATCCCTCCTGTCTTTGCATCGCCAATGCCAGAATTACAAGTGCACGCCATTATGCCTGCATGGTGAAGTTTTGAGTGCTGGAGATCTAACTTGGGTCTTCCTCTTGCATGGCAAGCACATTACAAGCTGAGCCATCTCCTTAACCTCTGGGCTCTTTTGAGAAGGAAAGAAGGAAGGCATTAGTCATGAGATAACTCTCCCAGGGCACAGTACTTACACTAGTCATTCCTAGAACAGATATCAGGCACCTGGAGCTCTATGGGCTTCTTACGTACATTTCTACCAGTCTAACAAAGTGTTACAAATCGTAGGCAAGAAAACTGGAGCTTAAAGAGGTTATATGCCACTTAAGTTATCTTCAAACCTGAAACCAAGTTTTTTGACTTTGGCATTCCACACTACCTTTCAAAAGGTGAGCATAGCTTACTATTGCAGGTAGGCCCGGGCGCATCAGCCTTCTCTAAGTCCCTTCGTCAGTTTTGTTGTCAATAACCATCACATGTTAGTAGCGAACTCCATGTTTCAGACAGCGTGTTGCAAAATCAAGAACTTCTACATAGTACTAACACCTTCCTGGATTCTGGGAAATATGAAATAAGTACTGAATGAAATAGAAAGAAGAATGCATAGTGATTTTTTTAGAGGTTTCTAAAAGTAATTTTAGAACTGAGCTGGGCAGTCATGTATCTTCATTTTGGATTTTGTAGAGAACATGCAGCATTGTTGACATTCCTACAAAGTCAATAACAACTTGTTGGGTATTTCAAGATGTAGTCAGTCTTTCCATTACAGCAAATGCACTTCCATTAGCACACAAGACATCTCTAGCTGTCGTAATCTGGGTCAGATTTGTGAAGAATTCATTTTGCTGAGCCTCACAAGTAGCAAGAGTCAAAGAAAAAATAGGATTATCCCTAGACCCTTTCCCTCTGTATCAGTCCTGAAGTATGGGGAAAGACCATTTCAGAACAAAATAAGAGGTTATTTTGCCGTAACTGATACATGAATGTCCAAATACCATTTCAGTATCATCTCCTGGGTCTGGGGAGATGACTCAGCCATTAAGAGCACTTGTTCTTCTTGAAGAGGACACAGGTTCATTTCCCAGACCCACATGGTGGCTCATAACCATCCAATAATTCATTTCAATACCATCTCTTTTGACCTCTGCAGGCACCAGACAGGCAAATGTTGCACAGACATACATGTGAACAAAACACTTAGACACATAAAATAAAATAACTCTTTTTTTAAAAAAATCTCCTCATAAGTAAAATATTTTATTTACATATCAATTTAAAAGATAGCTTAAAGTAGATAACATTTAATGCATAGCATGGTCAAACCTTGACCCTCTGAGGCCAAGACCCAGTAGGAAGCTGGTGGATCTAACTGTACTTAGGAGCTGGAAAGCCTCCTCCTGAGACAGGAAATGAAAGGAGATAAAGATTCTGAAATCTTCTTTTATCAGTGTTCTTTAGATAGTTGTGAGAGGAGATGTTTTCATGTGTGTTTGTAAGTAACTAGAAGTCTTCTTTGTGGTAACTATTCATGCATTTTGTCTTAGTCCATATGTGTTGATGTCCTTTGTATTATACCTATAGTAAAAAGCACTTTCCAGTTTGTTCCCCTTTTATATTTTGCTGTTTTGGCCTGATGTGGTCCATTTTTTTATCAATATTTCTCCCTTTTAATGTGCATTTAAGCCTCTAAGCATCCAAAATTGAATAAATTATTACTTAGATTTTTGCAAAATTATTTCATGAATTGATAAGTAGGGCTTCTTTGGAAAGAGGCTTGTTAATTGCATAAAGGAACATCAAAGTCATGAATTGTAAATATGTATCTCTTTAGCATCTTATTCAAAATTGGCATGAAGATTTTTCCAATTTGGCTTTGAAAAACAAGTTTCAAAACAAAATGTACAGGTATTTCTTTCTTTTTTTAGTTCCCTGGAATCATTCAGCTTTTTTCCCCTTTCCTTTTTTTTTTCCCCACCATGCACACTTTCCCTGCTCTCCTGGAAGAATAAGCAAAGGACCGCTTTAGAATACTAATACAATAAGGATGTTTTCATGGGTTGAAAGATCTTGGGAATTCTTGGGAAATTGTTTGGTGACTCTGCAATGGAATTAATGTTTTAAAGTCAGGAGCATGCATTCTATATAAGATGTGTTTTCTCTGATCCCTGCTTCCTACCTTCCTGGGAGTGTTGCACCCCTACCTCAGGTAATTGGATTGTAGCTAGTGTTCCTTTGCTATGTGCTTCTGAGAGAAGAGGGTTGTGTATAATATTCTGACAAGAAGGGGCTGCTATAGTGTGAGTGTATTGTCTCAGAGGCTCTGCCGATCCAAGGCCAGTCCTTCATTCTGGGCTTTCAAGTCACTCTTTGGCCTCTGCTGTTTCTTAGTAAAAGAGAGAGACCCCCATTGTTGCCCTTTATTTTTCCAAGAGAGAATGCCCGCACCAAGAAGGAAGATGGGCTTAGAGGGTCAATCAGTTATCTTCTGGGATGAAAATTAAAGAAAAGAAGCCCAGAGTTTAAGGATATTTATTTTATCATATGTCATTTTCTCTAGGAAGACCATTTGAGAGAAGGGTTGTTTTTTTTCCCTTAATCGCTGTATTGATTTGGATCTCCCAAATGCCCTACCAGAAGTGGAATTTGGTTTATTTTAAATGAATGTGTTTTCTCATCTAAAGCCACTTAGTAGAGTGTAGAAGCAGAGATACAGAAAGGGGGAAGACCTCAGCCAGGGTAACCAACTAGTTAGTGATAAATCAAAGGCACTTCCCATTCATGCCTTCTACTCTGATGCTTACCACCCTCTCTTCCCACAGTCTCCAGCAACATATATTTTACAGCTTGAACTCTAAACAACAGATCACACCCCTATTATAGCTTTTAAATGTTGGCTAGAATAACCCATTGATAATAACTATATTTTTGTCTTTAGTATTCCACCTTATTGATATGACTTAAAATGTAGCCACATGAAATAGATACTGATATTCTATATGAAAAGTTGATATGGATGGAATTATGCATTCAAAACTCACATGTTGAACTTCTAGCTTCAAAAATAACTGTGTTTGTAATATAGAGCTTCAGAAGGTGATTAAATTTAAATGGGATCTTAAGGATGGGTCCTTTCTAATAGGATTTATGACCATATATTAGAGCAGGCCCTTTCTATCGTGTGAGGATACAGGAAGTGGACAGATATCTGTAAGAGGCTCCTTACTGGCATCTGGCCATGCTGAACTCTAGTCTCATATTCCCAGCTTTCACAATTGTAAGAAAATAAATTTTTCTTGCTTAAACCACCCAATCTATGGCATTTTATCATGGCAACCCAAGTTAATTAATATACAAATTTTATTGTCTTGTTAAAGTTTTGTTCCTAGACAGGCACAATCATGCACTCCAATAATCTCAATATAGGAAGCAGAGGCAGAAGGATTGTGAGTTTGAGCCATCCACCTATCCACAGCCTTGTCTCAAATCATCAACAACAACAAAAATGGTTCCTGGACCAAATATACATGCAAATTGCAAGCCCTATCTGCATATCAGAAAAATAGTTCTGATCAGGTGTGATAGTACATGCCTGCAGTTGTAGTACTTGAGAGCTGAAGTCAGGAGGATTCAGGAACAGCCTCACTTACATGTCCAGCTCCTGTCTCAAAATATCAAATAAAAAAGAAGAAAATTTATTCCAATTATTCCCTTACTGCTTCATGCACTTGTTGTGAATACTTGAGAGCACTTGCTTTAATTGTAAGAAATAGCCTGTTGTCTAGAACCCTGGCTTATAAACAGACCTAGTGGATGGAAGCTGATCTGTCACCTATTGAATTAGGGATAAAGGGTATATCATGATGTCACTGTGGCCAGAGACTTTGCTGAACTGGGAACCCTTTCCTGAATCCCAGAAATTACTTAATTATACGTGCACACTCATAGCATGTGTGTAAAACATCTGAGTCATCCTTTAAGAGAGAGGTCTTCTAACTCTTGCTTTATGTCTGTAAACCAACTCTTCCCCAGCAAACCTCCGCAAAGCTCTGAGCCTCTCCTCTTCCTCCCTGCAGTGTTGGTGTCCTTGCACTAATGGAGTCAGCTGATATCCAAATTGGAAACAAATATTTAACAATGCAACCTTGAACCAAATGTGCAACCTCAAGCCTCATAAAGTTCTTTTAAAAAGAAAAAACCAACTGCTGACCTGTGGGTCTTAGTAGAGTGGTTATGCTGCTTCCACAATGTTAACCACCAAATGCCCTTCACCTTCAAGGACAGAACCCACACCTTCAAGCACTCAGGGTACTGGAAACCAGGGAAGAAGAAAGAGTACCCACCCACCCACCTAGCCAGTGCCCCTGGCGTTCTCCCACAGACTCTGCTCTCTGCATGCTAGACAGCAGAATAATCCATTAAACCTGGGCAAGTGGCCACAGAGCTTCAGATTATTCTTGTAACTATTTCTACTTATGTGGAGAAGTTGTTCTGTGAAGCAGGCAGAATGCAGTCATGGCTCCATTTCACAGCCAAGGATGCTGATTCTAAGCAAGTATTGAAATCTCTGTGACAAAGGAATTTGTCTTAAAAACTGAAGTTTGTTGGAAGAGATAAAGTATTATTAACCTACAAAATTTTTGTTATGATTCCAAGATAATTGTCATAGTTTCAGTGATTTTTTATGTATTTTTTATTATTTTGAGAATTTCTTGCATATATACAGTGTATTTTGATCACAGTCTCCCTCCTATAATTCCTTCTAACTCCTCCCAGATTCATCGACTTCTGTGTCCAATTTGTGCTGCCCATGGGTATAGTGTCATCCATTGTAGCATAGTAAAGCTACCAGGGATTACACCCTTAAAGAAAACTGGCTCATCCTTCCCAAGAAGCCATCAACTGTGCCTAGAACCTTAGTTCGGGGTTAGTGGCTTGGTCCTGTGCAGGTCTTCAGCAGGCAACGATGAGTTTGTAAGTGTGGTGGTCCTGCTATGTCTAGAAGACACTGTTTCTCTATGATCCTCCCAACCTCTGGCTCTTACAGTCTTTCTCCCACATCTTCTTCTATGGTCCCTAATGGTGGGGAGAGAAGAGGGGTATAAATGTCCTATCTATGGTTAAGCACTTCACAGTCGCTTATTCTCTATACTTTAACTAGTTGTGAGCTACTTCATTGACTATCATCCAATGCACAAAGAAACTTTTCTGGTAAGGCCTGCAAGATGCCTTATATATATGCCTTATATGTGAATATAGAGATATGAATTTAAGAGGCAGTTTTGTTCACTCCTGGGACTTATGAGCTCCCTAAACATGAGTTCTTGCCAGATTCACAGTACCAAGCATATGTTCTTTCTGTAGAGTAGGCATTGAATTATATCAGAAATGGATTGTTATCCTCCACAACATTCATGCCACTATTGCACCATGAGCATGTCTGGCCATGTTAGTTATTATTATACTTTTCATGGTTTGCAACTGGGTAAGACTATTGAGGAATGTTTCTTCCAGAAGCCTACATAGCAACTTCTGGCATTATTAATCAATAAGGAGGAAGCTTCCTGGTCAGTACCAACTTGATTTTTCTATGTCCTATGGTCAAAGTATGTGGTGGCTTCAGCAATAGGGCCTTACTATCAATTTCTGTTTGACAACCAAGAACAATACCAATAGTCTGGATTTTTTGGATATGTTGGGGGTGGTTCTTCAGGATACTTCTGACCAATGACTTGAGAAGAGTTCCTGCACCTCGGGCACAGGTCTATTATTTGGCAACCTGTAGCTTCTTGGAGGAGCACTGTTCTCTCAATAAGGAAGTATAACGATAATTAGACTCTTTATATAAAAAAAGATTTAGAAAACATAAGCATCCTTAGTGTTACTTATTCCTTCCTACCTCCTCTTCTGTCCCACTTACCCATCCCTCTCCTCACTTAAACCTCTCTCCCAGTTTCCCTTTAATTCCCCATTTCCCTCCATATCCCCTGGTTTCTACTACCTTCCCTCTTTTAGGATCATCCCTCCCTGATCAATCTTTTGGTATACTTTTAAACTTTGGTTTAATTTCAGCATTCTCTCAAGTGTTTGCTTTTGAAAAACTTTCTCATCTTTTCATTTGTTCTAAGGGCTAGAAAAGAGTGTTTTCTCTGAGTGTGCTACAGGAGAGACAAGAAGGGTGCCAGGTGCAAGGAGAATGCAGCTGATTGCTGAAAGCACCTGCAGAAAACTAGCCTGATGGGGAAATTCAGTAGCCAAGGGATTTATACGTTTAAGGGTTCCACAAACTCTGGCATTTGGAGTCTACCATGTGAAGTACAACAATCCTTAGTTGATGTTTGCATGCTAGAGAGACAGGTGGGGATTGTGAAAATGCTCACAGGCAGCGGTTGGAAGGATATGATGCCAAATGAGTGCAGAATGGCAAAGGCTAAATAGGCTCAGTCAGGGTTACCCACATCACTCTGGGTGTCTTGTCTCTTTCTGATAATAATGATGGCATCTAAAGGTCTCTGTTCAAATTGTCGTAAGGGTTAAGTGGCTCCTCATGAATAAAGAGACTAATCTTTGAAAGCATGTGGCTTTCCCCACCACTGCTCCCTTTCTGTCCCACCCTCCCTACTCTTCCATGTCAGTACATTTTCCTTTCCAGCAGTGAGAAGTGTGTAAAGAGAAAAATTCTGAAATGCTTTATTCAGATTTGTGTTGCTTTGGTTTCTTCAGGACAGGGTGACACAGAGACTCCTGAAATATTAAGTCCAGTGTTGATGTGATTTAATTGAATTAACAATCAAGATTGGTCAAAATGAGCTAATAACATTAACAAATATCAGAGGTGTAACATAGTCAAGGTCATCTCTCAACGTGGGGCTGCAGGAGATCATTCTCCACACAGTCTTTCAGGGCCCAGTGTCTTTCCCAGCCACTGAATTCCTTAGTGTCCTTCCTCATATAGTCCTGTATCTACTCAGGAGGCAGAAAGAAAGAAAAGGTGGCATATCATACAGAAGGTTAGGGGCCAGGTTTAAGAATGATGTGTCTCACTTCCACCTCCACTCAGTCATTCAGCTCCACTATAGTCTAGCTGGGTTGCCAGGCAGAAAACCAAACAGGATTTGGTAGATGCAGTACCTACTCCATGGAAAGAGCAAACTCCAAATTATTGGAAAAGGGTGATTGCACTCACTGTCAAAGAAAAAGGATGTGAGAATAGTGTGGCCCTTTGTTGGAAAGTCTTTTTAGAGTAGAATGTTGGGGGAAGGTGGGACTCAGTAGAAGAATGCAATAGCTTTTTCGGTCTCAGAAATCCTCTGATTCAATGAAGTAGCAGAGTCTCAGAGCCGAATTTCTGGTGCCTTAAACTAAGTTCCCGGAGTAGAAATAGAATGTTGAATTTCATTTTATAAATTGTTCTTCCAGCTTGACGTATTGAAGATTTTTAGCACGCACGCTCACACCTGGCTGCCCGCCACCTTCTGCCATTGCAGATATGCTTACAGGAAACCGTAAGTGGATCTGCTTTTGATGCTGGCAGCATCTTACTAAAATGCTTTTGCTGGCATCATGGAACAGGAGCAGAATTCAGCTGGGACCAATAATGAGGCTATTTAGAAAGTTCTTTCTTCCACCCCCTGACAAGGCAGATGTGATGGGGATTTTTCCACTCCCATTCTGTCGATGGTGGCCGAAATTAGTTCAAGGCCATCAAAAATGTTTAGACCTTGAGAGCTGAAACCCAAGTCCCATAAAGAAGACAAATCCTCTTTCTCCTATCTGGCAAGAGAAAAAGAAACTCATCCCAGAGACTCCCAGCACAGTAGTGTGTCACCTATTGTTCTATAACAGACCTAGAAAAATCGCAGGCCTGACTTGGTTTGGAATAGGAAAAAAAATATTGGCTTCCATTGAAAACGTTTCTAGATAACACGTACAATGGGCTCTGCTTTCCTTTCTCCCTTGCGGTCATGTTATAGTGAAACATTTTCTTTAAGACACTCTCACTTCTGTCGTCGCATTTTAAAGTTCCTGGCTATTGTAGCATGAGGTGGGTATTTCAGGCTTTGTCCCTGTTTAATAGATAAGGCTACTTGAGGTCCACAGAGATTAGCTGATACAAATGCAAGACTAGAACCCAAACCTCCATATTGATGCTATGCTGCCCCTAAGGTTGTATCAGCTTTGAGGGGTGGGACTCTCTGATTCATTTTAACACTTTATCCGTCTGTCGGTCCATTCATCTATAGTTCTACCCACAAACTTTGCACTAACTGCAGATACAGAGATGAGTCATAATTTGCCTTTCACAAGTTCATAGCCTTGTAGGGTTTATAAAAACAATTAAAAATGAATACAAGTAAGTATATGGGCAGGATATGATGACTAAGTGGGGAAGCAGCAGAATTTGATACACAATGGAGGCATAGGCATTTCTTCCTTAGATGGTCAAGAAAGTTCCATAAAATTTACCTGGTCCCTTTTTCTTAGGCCTATGATGACCCAGTACAATTCTCTGAACTTAGGGAATTGTTTGGGTCTAACCCGCACCATCTAGTTCTTAACTAGTACTCTCTTTTCTTATTCTGCTCTTGATTCATGGCTAATTCTGGGCCCTGAGGTCTAGTTCTAAATACTCACGAGTCCTGAGCCATGTTATATTCTTGCTACACTTCCCAACCCCAGGCTGATAACAAGGCATTCTGAATACCAAGGTACTGCTTGGCAATTTAAAAATATTTGGAAATCAAGCTGTGAACTCACAAAAATGTTAAGAGAGTATGGCTTGATGAGATGGAAAGAATATGGACTTCCATTTAATTAGGTAAGCCAGCACCACATCAAGCATGGAAGACATTGATGTTAAAAAGAAACCCTGAACTTTTAGATGATTATAGATTATACTAATGGATTCTTTTTCTCAAGCATCAGTGAAGGGAAGTGGTTGATGCAGAAAATTGTGCTAATAGGTCTTAGGAGCACTAAATCTACACTCGTTTAATAGGTATTTACTGAATATGTATTCTATTCTAGATACTCTAAGAACCCTAAGGATAAGCATGGCCTCTCCTTGGTCTATATTTCAAAGCAATGACCTTACCTATCCTGTATCTTTCATAGCTGGTTGAAAGAATAATACAGTAAACACTAAATGTTTAATGATTATAATTAGTCAAAAATAGATGTTTCTTACCCACAGTCTTACTTGGGTTTTTTATGAGTAAATTGATAACAATAACAGTGCTTGTGTTATAAAATTATTTGATATTGAATGAATGAATAATATAAAAAGCTAAGAATAGCACCTGTCAAAGCAAATGCTCACTAGGTAACAGAATGTGAAAGCACTTCACAAACGGAGTAGGGTTACCTATAGCTTTCTACATAATGAATGTAAGTAAAGCCGTTGTTTAGAAGCTTTGTCTAGGGAAATCTGTAGTTGTTAATTTATTTAATCATTGTTTATTGTGAATTAGATATGAGCCTCATCCTCTAAGAACTCAAGTTTTTTAAAATGCTTTTCTTTTCTTTTTGTGTATTCATTTTTTAAATTTTTTTATTCATTTTACATGCCAGCCACAGTTCCCATTCCCATCCCTCCTCCCACTCACCCCACCCACCCCTGTCCACTCCTCCAAAAGGGTGAGGCCTAACTCAAGCTTAATAGGAGAAACAAATATGCAAAATAAGACCACGCGTTTACAAGTGTTTGTGTCAGCAAACAATGTCCTATGAATTTGCATGGTGGACTAGAGATCTGTGGGAGCATACTTGCAGAGCGCTCATTGAAAATGTCAAGAAGGCTTGGGTTCTGTGACCCTTTCTCAACTGACTTTATAACCTTGGACAACCACACAGGATCATGGGGTTTATTTTATTCTCCATATCAATATCCAACCTATCTATCATCTATCTATCTATATATCTGTCTATCTAAAATTATCTTAATATTTGATGATTAATCTATCTCCCAATCATTCTTCACTTAAAGAGGCACAGGACATAATAAACCATGGACACTCTCAGATTGATAATCCAAATTTCATGAGTGCACAAAGAAAATTTGGAAGATAAATTATCTTGACCCTGTCCTGGATTGCTATCACCTGCTTATTCTTGCCTTCAGTTTTGGTGAACCCTCATCTACGAGCCACAGTGGCCTTTCTAAGATTCCGGTATAACCTTGTTTTCAGTTCGCTTGTTGATCAGTACAGTGTTATTTAGAACGAGCCATATTGGTTTCCCCACTTATCACTGAGTTAATCAGGGTAAGCCAGGAACTGTGAGGCTGCTGGTCAGCATTAAGTGGCTGAACCTTACTCTTCCCCTGACAGAATTTTATTTATTTATATTTATATTGGGAATTTTCATAAAATGTTCTTTGGGAGGGGGAACACTGTTGTAAAGTTTAATTGAAAATAAACTGGTCAGGCAATGGTGGCACACTCCTTTAATCCCAGCACTTGAGAAGCAGAGGCATGTGGATCTCTGTGAGTTCCAGGCCAGCCTGGTCTACAGAAGGAGTTCTAGCACAGCCAGGGATACACCAAGAAACCCTTTCTCAAAAAACCAAAAAATGAAAAAAAAGTAAAGAAAAAGAAAGAAAAGAAATCTTCTAGATTTATAAAATGGCTAATACTCCTGCACTGGAGCCATCCACTCTCCTTTTTGCCTAATTATTTATACATATATATGTAAAATATGTGGTAGATATGTGTTCATGTGTTTACATATGTACAACTATGTAGTTGTTTCATACTGAATATTTAGAAGACACCATTAACTGTCTTAAATACTTGCATCACCTAGAATTTTCCAAAGTTCTATTTAGCCTGTTTAGGTCGCATAGGTCATGAGAATATGGGTCAACAGTGAATTCTCTCACTAAAATGTCAACAACTTTTTTTTTTTTGCTTTTCTGTGCCATTCAAAACTACTGGAATTGTCTGTGGCTAAACACCTCTCCAGCTACGGAAACACATATCTGTGTACAGATTCTCCATGTTATCCTTACTAAATAAAGTTGCATACCACACCCATCTTTATCAATGAAACATTCTCTCTGTTAAAATCCCATGACTTTAGCTCAATGGATTTGCCTCAGAGAGAAGCTCCTACTCTGGAGTTTTTAGTTTCAGTCACGAGTGTTTCTAAGAAGGAAAAAGATGTTTCCCTACATATATCTAAGTTACACTTCATAATACAGGAAATAGATTACTTTGGATGGGTGAAATCAAGTTATCTTTAGAATGCATCCATTTTCAAATATTTCTAAGAGAGGTCATACCTTAGCCCATTGTGTGAATATATTCATGGTACTTTAGCAAATATTTACCGAGTTCTAACTATGAGAACCACTGTGCTTAACAAGAGGGAAGCAAAGACAAATAAGAATAGTCCTTGCCCTTGAGCACCTTGGAGGTGGGTGGGAGAAACAGACTTGCAATAGCTGTCAGAATGCTCTAGCATGAAGTTGTGGAGGCAGGAAGAACGTGCTCTATCAAAACTCAGATTATGGAAAAGTTCATTTTGCTTAGTGGGGTTGGGGATTTGAAGGAGAAATAGGATTTTCCAGGAAGAGAAGACTTTCCAAATAGAAGAATCAACAAAACAAGTCATGGAGTAGAAGATCCAAGTGTTGTGTGGGAAATGGATTGGCATGTCTAGAAGTGTCCCAGTAGAGCCCCAAGACTTAAAGGAGAGCCACACTGGAAAGAGTCTTGAATGTCAGACTGGATCCGAGAAGTGAGGTTCTTAAGCGGATTTTGAGACAGGAAAGTAAACAGAACCTAGGCAAACTGTATGAAATTGACAATATTTGACCTATAAAAATAATTTCATGTGTTTCAATCTGATTCAAAAATACTCAGTGGGCTAGAGAAATAATTGAGCAGTGAAGATCACTTGCTGATCTTTCAGAGGACCCAAGTTCAGTTACCAGCACCCATGCTAAGCAGCTCATAACCACCTGTAAGTTCAACCACAAGGAACCTGACAGCCTCTTCAGGCCTCTGCAGACATCCACACACAAGTGTGCATATGCACACACATTAAACAAAAGAAAAGAAAGCTCTAAAAATTACTTAACATGTTTGAGTACTAATCAGTGTGTCAGACCCTCTGATATATACATAACATACATCTAATATATTACATGGATGATCTTTTTACATTCTCACTACAATTATTGTTGTTCCAATTTTAAATAAGATGTCCCGGGAGTTGATAAAGTATCTACAGACTTGGTCAAGGTCCTAGTCCTGACTTCTAGGAATAGATGGTTTCAGTGATTTTATCCAAGCAACTCCAGCTCTACATTTTATTAAAATATTTCCAATAACCAGAATGGATATCAGAATATCATAATAGGAACCTTGCTTTTCATCTGAGGAAGATTTTAAATCTCCATTGAAAGCTTTTTTTCTTTTGTGCAACATTATTACGCTATAAGTTGAAAATCTGAGTTAAAGGCTTAGAAGTTGGCTCAGTGGGTAAAAATGCTTGCGGTGCAAGTGTGAAAACCTAAGTTCAAATCCTCAGGACCCACATAAAGCTGGGTGTGGTAGCGCATGCCTGAAATCCCAGAGAATCTATGGTAAAATGGAAGGTGGAGACAAGAGAATCTCTAGGAGCTCATAGTACACAGCAGATAAAGACAACAAAGAAAGAACACTCTTTTAAACAAGATGGAGAGCAAGGCCCAACATCTAAGCCTGTCCACACACAGTAATACATACACAACGATTTTGGGGTTAACTTTACCTAAATTTTTGTTTAGTTAAAACCTCCTTATTTACAGATACTATGTCTTAGCGCTTAAGATTTCAAGTGTCATCTAGTTCTTTTTTTAATCTGTTCAGGAAGATTGTGATCCAGTGAGAAGTGATTTTCCTAAGTTCACAGAATCACTAATGGCAGAGACAGTCTATTCTTGAGTTTTCCTGACCCCTTCCTGTATTCTCCTTACTGTAAATTAAAATGGATCTTACTTTCATAAAGATTCGTTGAACAGCTACTGTCATGAAGGACATTACTTTCAACGTGTTTTTTCTACACTTGGAAATTCATAAAGTTTGTGTTGGGTCGACAACTCAACTGGGCTGTCTACTGTTACTATATGAGAGATGTGGTAGAAGAATCCATCTTTTAGCTCCCCGTGTCTTGGAATTGGCACACAGAGGTTGCATGGTCCGATTTAATAATACACTTTTGAAGATCAAGCAACCTGCTGAGGCTGTGTGCTAAGCTGGCATGTGTTATATTTCTGTCTCCAAGTACCCATGTACTAGCAGACAATCACAAATTTCAAACCAGAGTTTGTACTTTACTTAAATAATGAAACCTTAAGAGTTTCAAAAGCCTTGAACAGGTTAGATGCTTTAATGCTATGCATAACGTATGTGACACACATTTAGAGTCACAGGATTATTTTTGAGGGCTAGGAAGAGTTTTTGAAAGCTTTCTCACTTCACTGGCAATGTACAAAAAAATCAAATGTGATGGGTATTTGATCACCCTATACTCCATTTTATGTATAATGAATCAGGCAAAGTAAGTATCAAATAATGAAATCAGTAAGTCCTAATTTGGAGCCAAGTTGATATGTTTTTATGTTTTATCTTTATTATACACAGAACCTTGGGTTCCATCTAACATTGTAAAATCCTAATGTAGGTTTTTAACACGGTGGTTTAAGTATTTGCTCTTCTCAGGAACAGTTTAATGGTGGATAGCTAAATAGTGATATCTATATCAATGATATTTTTAAAGAATTATATATAACCATAATTTCTGTAGGAGCCCAAGGTTAATGGTGATTTTATTTTTTAAATCATGTACCTAAGAATAATTTCAAAGTAGGACCAGGGCTTTTCCAGAGCCTGGATGTTTGTAAAAGGCCAGCATTATTTTGGTTACTTATAATATCTCATGAGAGAAGACTTACGTAAAAATCTGTAGCAAACAATGCTGTAGTGTTGTAATGCTAAAACTTCTGCTAAAAGACTTACATAAAAATACTCATCTTCATTAAAGATGTGATCGTTTTCAAGGAGGTATTTTGAACTCGAGGCTGCTGTTGCTAAGGGGTTGCTAAGGCAAATGAGCTACTCAGCGCTAATGTGCAGCTTTACTCTTCTGCCTACAAAGAGTAAAATCCCTCAGCTTCAGAGTCAGAGAGGGAGGAAGAAGAGTCAAGTGGAGGAGCGCCTTTTCCAGACAGTTGTCTAGTGTCTCTCTTGTTTCTTGCTCTTCCTTCCCTCTCAAGGAGAAAGGAAGCAACCTCTTTGAATGTACGGAAGCTGTGCAGGTAAACTAGACCACTTAGCCAGGCAGGATTCTGTGAAAGTAGACTGGCTTTGGCTAAGGCATAAGAGAAATGCATGTTATTGAAAGGTAAGCAGCCGTGGGTTGCTGATCTAATACATCTGCTGGTGACTAGCCTCAGCAAATGTTTCTTGGTTTGTTTGTTTCTATATAACCCAATAATAAGATTGATTCAATAAAGAGAACGGTGCATTAGTGCATAAAGTACCAAATAATTGTGCCCTAAGCATTTTTGTTCAAAAGTTTGTCTAAAATATCTGGAATCAATAATTTATGTTCTTTTATTGAGTGCCCACTATATCCCAAGTACTGATTTTCTATGTGCTGAGATTATAAGGAAATAACATACAATTTCTACCATGAAATATCACAGTATAGTGTAAAAATAACAATGGACTGTAATTCATTGAATACAGTCTGTAATAGAATTGTTGAAATATTATAGAGGCTTGGGATTATATTCACAGTTGATTTTTTTATGAATACATTTATAAAATATTTTGAATGGTAAATGCCTTTGGGTTTTAGTAAACATCCAAAGATCAGGTACTTTTTTATCTGATTCCAGTGATCAGAAAGCATACATACAACACAACAGTGGGCAACTGTGACCCTCTTAAATTCATAGGTCAGCATCTATCATCACCTGGTGGCAGAATATTGAAATTGCAGGCCAAGTTTAGGCATGAGTACTTTTTGGTGGTGCCAGTTGTTGTTGCTATACAAGTTGGGAGATGTCAAAGACATTACTCAATGTGAGTTTTTAAGTACAAAATAATATTTAAGTTTATTTAAACCTATACTTTTAAATATAAAGTACTGTGTCTATATTATAGTAAAATCATGTGGACTGATTTGGAAGCACATATTAAATATGAAACCTAAATTTGCTTCTTAATGGTCGTATTATCCTAAAAAAATCATTTAAGTGCCCTGATCATTTTTTCTCTATTTGAAATCTCAAGAATTGTGAGATTGACATTTATAGACAAAGCGCTTTATGCAATGTTTGACACATTGTAGACACTCCATGATTTTTAATTATTGTTCCTTTTACAACAGTACTTACTAAATAAAGGTCCTTGCATTCATCATCACACAATATTCCTCTATTTATAATTTAGAAATAGGAGATGTTAGAATGGACCCAGGATTCCTTTAAAGGGGTATAGCTAGACTGATCTGGCTGCTAATACCATTTTCCAACTCTCTTCCACTACTTTTGTTCTGAAACAAAATATTCTAACTTTACTGGCCAACTTCTATCATTCTTAAAAACTTAACCCAAAATGTAGCTTCTCCAGTGTCTACTGTCTTTTCCCATTTTCCCTTATACTGGGAGGATTCACACATGCAAATGACAGTTCTTCACCAGCTGGACTTCAAGTTCCTTGAGGTGGGGAATGAAATTTGTAATCATTTTTGGATCTCACATTAAGAATTCACATGAAAATTTCCCCACGGGGCTAAGTAAATGTTTATCTACAGCAAGCATTTTTCATTAGAACTGGAAGAGTCCATTCAAACCTTTGTTAGTGATTATTGTGTTACTATTCTCCAATTGTTTGAAGATCTTTTTTACCATCTAGTCTTCAACAAGGTTAACTTCTCTTAAAGCTATTACTAATTTATTCATTATTCACATTCCTTATTTTAGTAATAAAAGACTGTCATGTAGGATGCTGCCTCCACCAAGCCTATGCTTATTTTAACCCTGGCAATAAACTTTAAGTATTGTGCCCATTTTACAAGTGAGGAAGCTAAGACTTATGAAGTCAGGATATCTTTTTTATCCTCCAAGGATCATCTGTTCAGAGAACCCTACTCGGATTGAATGAAATAGGTTTGGGAATAGTACATATATGACTATATATCTTCATTTATTCTCTATACATGTGTGCTGTCCACAAACGAGAACATAGAAGTTAATTCAACCAATGATCATTGAGGAAAAAGAGGTGGACTTGGGAGCTCGACCATTTGCCCTTTAGGAATCTTTGCCTTTCCAATTTACAGCCCTAGTAGAGATAGAATAAAATGATAGTAAAATGAGACATCTGCAGGCCATCCCTAGCTAAAACCTCGTTACAAACAAATCTGTTGGCCTTTTCAGTTGAGGCAAATTAAGCATGCCTTCCACCCTCCCTTTCCTTTGTCTTCTTACCTTGTTCATCTTTTTCATTAATTCAACAATTTTTTTTACTAAGCATGTTGTTCTATGTTGTATAGGAGGAAAGATTTTGCTTTTAAATACAGAAGACATATTTCTGTGTGATGCGATATTCTGTGATGTGCGTGTCGGGTACCTAATATATTGTTTCATGTATGATAAACTTCTAGTACAAAATTGCATATTTCATTCTCATTTTATGAACCTATCTGTTTCCCCTTCCCTCTCTGCTTACATCCCCTTCCTCAGTCTTCTCTTTTTGATAAACTGGAAACTTCCTTGCCTTTTATAACATCTACTCCATTATTGGAAATTACAGAATTATAGATGAGCCTAGATATTTTATAACACATTGAATTATTTTCAGAACTGAATTAAGTGAATTAAACATTATATCCTTCAAGGGTCTAATAGCTACTTCAGATTTCATCGCTTAGTGTACTTAATTTTTAATTTAGACGAGTATTTTGTTGCTTTGTTTTTATTTTCTTTTTAGTGGAGCTCTTTTGAACTAATATAAGAAGGTCTCAAATCCCATAATGCAGGGGTCTCCCAGAATTCCTGTGTGTTTTCGCTCTGGCCCTGCAGAGTTGCCATGTGCTGTGAGGAAGAATATACCAGAGAAAAGTCCACACTCTTGCTACACTTAAGTTATGTCCTTTTCAGAAAACTTTCTAAATATATCAGTGTTCTTATCCATTACATTTCATTTCCAGAGAGGCTATTTCTTGAAGAGTGTAGTCCAAGACAAACTTGAAAGAGCAAACATACATTGACTCTGGAAAGAAGCCTACATTCAGAAGCCACTCAAGCAGGAGTTTGGGAAAGTGGGAGAGGGTGTAAACTACTCTGGTCAGTTTACCTGCACAGGTGAACTCTCAGCAGCTCAAGTAGACCAGATATCCATTCTTCATGTGTCCCCCCCACATAGTAGCACTTTCCCACAGACAGAGTAGACGTGCTACTTAGGAAGGAGAAAGGCATCAACCAGTCAGGTCATATATCTCTGAGAGAACATTCCACAGTGAATTTCTAATCCTTTTGCAGACTCTGTGTCAGCCTGGTGCATCTTTCTTTCCTTGGCAATATGTGTCCACTTTCCAATAAAACTGATTTAATGTTTCTACAGGAAAAAGAAGACAAAGACCAGCATCATGATTCAACAAAGGAAAATTAAGCTTTAGATTTTATCAAAGCATTTAAACATAGTATCTCATTGTATGGGCAGACTGATTATATTGTTTGTTTAAAAAAACAGTTTCGATAATTTTCTTGAAAGAGAAGATGAAAAGAAACCGATCCCCAGGAAAATGTCAGGTCGCAGTCACAGATGATGCTATTTAAATGGTGTACCATAATCATATTAGGGCAGGGCACATGGAATTCCAGATTTCTGCATGACAGTGAAGAAGAACCAGCAATTATCAGTGTGTGTGTGTGTGTGTGTGTGTGTGTGTGTGTGTGTGTGTCCTACATTCTCTCTCCATTTTGCTAATTCAATTGAAAAGCAAGAAGAGGTAATCCGGACAGCCAGAACAGGAGGACAAGGTCCACAGCTGTCCTCGGGGGCTGGTGTGGAGAGAGACGCAAACTGACTTGGAGTTTTGTGTGTTGCATGTGAATGCTCTGGACTGCCCTAATCAACTTAAAATGAGCCAGCCACAGTCATATGGAACAGGTCCGTTTACCACATCTCTTGGTCGCATGGCAGATGGTAGGCCGTCAATGGGTGGTATTGATTGGCTGGATTTGCCTTAGGGTAACAAGACTATGGGTCCTTAAAACCCCGCTTCATCTTATTTTCCTTTGTGCAGCGACATACAGTAGTGGTTTTCTCTTTTCCATGCTCCAAAGCTCTGACCCCTAGCATTCCCTTTTTCTTTTTTAAAATCTAAAGTCTTCCTTGGTAATCAAGTTAAAAAGGTTACCTTGAGGTAAACACTCTTTAAATTATCACCAAGGCAAGAAAACTCGAGAATATTTTATTTACTAGACTGATTACATTTTAATGTTTGAAGAAAGTGACATTTTTTAATTAGTGTTTAAGACATATGGTGAGTGTACAAATTAGCTTATTTCATACAACCAGAATTTGATGAGAGCAACTCCTCCTTCTCACTCCCCAGTTAAAAATTGTCACTTGAAACTTAATATATGCAAGGAGGTTAAACGCTATTAAATGATGCAGACTTGACTTAAAGATAAAAGAGACAGTCACTATCTTGTGTAGCTAGATGCTGGCTGGACAGACTGGAAAAATACTAGAATTGGCATCTGTGTCTCCAGAGATGTGGAAGTTCAGTGCTTTAATATCGTCCAGCCAAGAAAAACAAAAATGCCAGGTATATGTGCGTGTGTGCGTGCTTGTGTGTGTGTGTGTTGGTTTCTGCATTGATGTATGGGAGAGTAAAGCAGCACGTGCATGCTTTGTTACTAGTAAAAATGTAAAAACCTTCTTAAGATGTGGCCGTGTAATGATACGGCTCTACATCTCTATACTACACCCTCACTTGGAGATTTCAACTTGGGGCATTCTCTTTATTCTTGGCAGAAGATCAGGTTAATTGAATAGAGTGGTACAAAGGAGATGCCAAGTTGGGTACACCTCCAAAATCATGTCCAGTAAAAATGTTCCTCTTTAAAGCAGATCTTAAGGGGAAAGAACAGCTCTGAGGAAAGACAAGTGTCTGGTTTGAACCTGTGGTTGTTTATAACTGGTCATATGATCACATTTAGAAAAAAAAAGACATGGTTAAGTTTTGGTTTTGCCTTTTGTGTTTTTGGTGCCTTTACTTTTAAGCTTTTGGTCGTTTATATCAGTAGAGACTATGTCAAATAAACTCAGAAGGAAAGTTACACCTTTAGCTCTTGTCTCCAATTTGTGTGTTTATCTGCATAACATACATGCATCTGAGTCCAATGCTCATCCTGTGTGAATATTTCTCTTGTTGTAAAAAGAAACCATTTTCATGGAGTTTTTTAAGTTCTCCTTTTCTTGGGGTGGATTGTGTTTTCCTCCTTATCACTGGCAGAATGAAACAAGTCTTGTTTGTGTCTCTTATTAGAACTGTGAGGCAGTGTTTTGTTCTGTTCGGTTTTGTTCCCTTGCTTTAAATCAAGAGGAAAATTTTTATTTACTTAGACATAATACAGTAGAGACAATCTTGCCTGTTAGGATATTGCTATTTCTCATGTCACATCCTATACCTAAAAGCAATTCCGAGGAGAAAGCATGTGCACACGCACGCACGCACACACATTCTCTCTCTCTCTCTCTCTCTCTCTCTCTCTCTCTCTCTCTCTCT